>CM060861.1:5640618-5826449 GCA_030737845.1 Acorus calamus | reverse complement strand
CGACTGCGGCTATTCGGAGAGGACCTGTCGATTGTGAAAGACCTGGTGAAGTCTCAGATTCATAGATCGCATCGATTCGGACAGGCCATCGCGAGGGGATTTTTTTTTGAAGTAGGTAGACGCATGCCACCAATCGTATTCATTTAAGAAAAGTGATTAATACAGATCTGAATAGAGGGTGAGAGGAAATAGAGAAAAAAAAAAAAATACAACCAAACGGCAATGTGAGAACCCCCTAGCCAGGCTGACCTCCTGACGGAGCAATGGGGTTGATAGGGTGTCAACCCGCTGCTCATGTCGCGGGTGGCATAGGGGTGCCGACTCCTAAGGAGTGACCACAATCGATCTCCTTGTAGACACACCCCCCTCACGAGGGGATATGATGGATGATTAGAAATGGAGGATTCGCCAGAACACTGAACTGCCAATGGAAGAGAGGAGGAGCGAATTCCGAAGGATTGCAGCCGCCGGCCGCAGTATGAAAGATCCTTCAAATATGCTGCATATTTGATTATCGACATTGTGATCGTTCACACTTGAGGAGGGCCATTGCTGAATTTCCATTGTAGCATTGGCTGAATTCTGTAACAGAGCAGCGTAAGAGACACTGTTGATGTTCTTGACAGGCAATGGCATTGGCTAGGGCCGGATCCAAGATACTTTTTTGGAGTCGTGGGGTGGGCAGAATGTATTTTCATAAATCTATTTATGTTGATAAAGAAATATTAAATTTTTTTACTCAAATGATGCACTTGAAATAAAATAAGTTTATCAAAAGATTAAGTAAAACAAATAAGTTCACTAAAACAAAGCATGAGAATAATAAGAGAGATTAAAAAAATTGTATAATAAAACATTATTGAAGTTGGGTCTTGCGGTGTTAGAGAGTAGTATTCATGTATTACAAGTTTGAATTAATAATTTCATGAACGAATAGTATATGAGATTTCTAAGTTACATATTATTGATATCATATATGAAATTATGAATGATGAATATGAGATAAATCTTTAAACAATATAATATAATCTCATCCTTCATAAAACAATCCATCCACCTGCATTCATTCTATCCACTTATTCATTGATTAATCTAATTCAATCACCCTATATAAGCAAGAAATAAAGACAAAAAATTATATAATAAATTGAAAGAATAAAAAAATACAAAAATAAAATTGAGGTTTATATAGCATACATATTGTTGGTTGGTTTGAAGGGGTTATTCATCATTCACGGCTACAAGATGTAAAGAAAAAAGAGATGTTCAATTTAAGTAAACTGAGGTTTATATGACAAGTATATTTTGTGGATTTTTAAAAAAATTGTGGGTTGGACTGGTACTTTGGGATTCTTTAAGCAAATTATGAGCTGGGCTGGGCTATATTGTGGGTTTTCTTATAAAACTGGGTTGAGTTGCCGTCTTGGAATTTTTTAACAAAATTTGGGCCAGTCTGTAGCCCGGCTCAGCCAACCTGTGAGCCCGCCTCCGACAATGGTAATGGCTCGACGTCATCCACATATTGGTTCACATGAAATATATAATTCAATGTATTTATGGACTCATTATATTATATAATGTGTAAAAAATAACATTTTTAAATGACCTTTTTAGTTATGGAATAGCATTGAAATAAGTTGGAATAGAGTTGAATCAACTTAAAATAAATGTTTGTTTGCATGGAAAAAAATATGCCTATACCAAAATAATTGAGAATATGTTGATATTAAAAAAATCTAATATTCCCTGTGAATGCTTTAGAGCATCTCCAATGGACATGTTAACTAATTAAGATGTTAAAGTGACATGTCAGACTTTATCCATCAACTAGACCCTTATTTACTAAATTCTCTTTTAGTTGGTGGTTGTTGCTCCAATGGACTAGCTAAATAACTAGTTAAAACAATAGTGGTCCATCTCTCCACCCACTCAAAGCTCTTCACCCACCCAAAATAATATTTTTTTGAATATTTTAAATGGTGGGACCCACAATTTGGTTGGCTAAAACACTAGCTAAAATTAACATGAAAACTAACATATAACAGGTGGGACCCACATTTAACATACCCTTAACACTTCCATTGGAACACCATTTTTATATTATTTATAAAAATATGACACTAACTAGTGAGTTAACATGTCCATTGGAGATGCTCTTATAACCCTCAACATATTCTATCGATAAAAAGATAATCCACACGTAAAAACATATGTCACCATCTTTTATAGATTAGAAGATCAAATAACAAATAATTTTTTATACACTATTCAAATGACAAACAAAAAATTCCAATAAACTTATATAGCTATGGAATAGGATCAGGTGCCTATCACGTTACATGCAACAAAGATGCCACGTGAAAACAATAAAGGGTCAAAGTATCCACCAATACGTGACGAGGAATCTAAAGATTTTTTAAAGGGTCAAAGTCAAAGACTAACGGTACGTAACGTCCTCTTAGGGTCCCACTCAATGACAGCCCAAATGATTATCTTATTTTTATTTAATTAAAATTTCTTTTTATTTTTATTTTTTAAAATTTTGTTTAGAAAACCTACCTATTATTTTTTTGGATTTTTATTTTCTATTTATTTAATTTTCTATTAAGAATTATTTTTTATTTGTTATTTGAATGTAAAAAATGTAAAGGGGAATTGTCTAAATGCCCCTTGATTAAGGATTTAAATTTTTTTTACCTCTAGATTTTTTTTATTTTTTATTTACCCCTGAAATCTGGTCTTATTTTTTTTTGCTCCTGACCAGTCCCACGATTCTTATCCGTATATTTATATTATATTTCTGTTTAACATAAGAGGGGAGATAATATAAAAAATATAACATAAAAATAATTTAAAAAGAGAGTCCTTGAAATTATAAAAGAGATAATGATATGTTATTTGATATTTGGTTTATTATAAATAGAATAGATTTGGTAAAAGAATGTCAGAAATTCTAATATCAATATATTTCAAATCATTCTTGTATAGCTCTTTTATTATATTCCAAGAAACACGTTATTTTTGGCCTACTCGTCCTTTTTCTACTATCATTACTTTATCCAAAAAAATTATTTAGATATTTTTGAACATGTTCTATAAATTAATTCATACAATAAGTTATAGTTTATAAAAAAATTTAAATATATATATAAATCATTCTATGCATATACTTTTTTTAAAAAAAATAAAGAACAGTGCTGCTACATTTTGGTTTAGAAAATAGGTTTGTGCATTTTTCATACTTTGTTAAGTCAACTGCTCTTTTGCCTGTGAATAAGAAATCATCATTAAAATAAAAATAAGAAAAACAATACATGATCGAAAAAAATATATTTTGAGGGAATTGTCAAGATGCCCCCTTGACCATGAGTTTAATTTTTTTTTGCCCGTGGACTTTTTTTATTTTTTATTTATCCCTGAAATCTGGTCCTATTTTTTTTGCCCCTGACCAATTACATAAATATTACATTTCTGTAATTGATTGTTAAATATATGTAATTGGTTATTATATTTCTATTAATTTTATTTTATAAAATAATAACTAAAAAAATACAATAAAATAATAATCCAAAAGAGCTATTTTGGGAGTCCGCATGAGATGCTCATCACGGTCAACATGTAAATTAAAGTCACAAAAAAACAAAAAAAGGTCAACATGCAAAGACTAATCAATTAGATTGCGAGATTCCATCGATCCGTTAAGATATGACGTGGACGCAGCTACCATAGAGATATTTAATTTTATTTGTTGTTTTTTGTTTGTATCTATTTTAATATGGATGATTGGCTTTATGCATAATAAAAAATTGTGATGGCCCCAACTAATTTAAAAATTAGTTTTCAATATATGGAGTCTCGGGGCTTCACTTTGTTTGGTTTTTGTTTTATTTGGCTTTGTGTTTTATATCTTCTTCTGTATCATTTTACTTTTAATTTAGAATTGTAACAATTTTTATAGCAATACAATTGTAGGTTGCAATGTCGTTTCAAAAAATAAAAAATAAATCCGAGTTTCAACACAATCTCTGACCTAACCACGTGCACCCAATTTAACTAATGCTAATGCCCCAATAGCAGAGCCTTCTCACAAAAGAAAAATAAAACAAAATCACATCGTTGGGTCGTTGTTGGGTGGTTGAAGTGGTTTTGTATGTTCTTGCAATAATATATTTGGTTTTATTAGCTTTTTGGGATGTTCGTTATAAAAAAGAAAGAAAGATATGATGGTTTCAGTCATATTCTTTTAAATTTTGAAGACTAGAATATATGATGGTTTCACTCTTATTCTTAGGGTGTGTTTGGTTGCGTTATTATGCTGCGATTGATTACAGGAAACTGCGTTTGTAATCGCATAACCAAACAGTTTTGTAATCGCAGTTTTAAACCCAACGATTGCAGATAAATAGTGCCAAAAGCTGTGATTTCAAAAAACTGAAAAAGTGAGCTTCCTGCAGAATCAGATTTGCAATCGCAGATTCCTGCAGAATCAGTTTTACAATCGCACAACCAAACGCACCTTTAATTCCAAATTTTGAGATAAACTACGATTATATTTTTTCTATTATGCATCCAAATTTTATAAAAAACTTAAAAAGATTCTCAAAACGATTTATGTAGTGTGAACGTACGTGTGCTTTCTTGTATACGATAGTGACATGATTTTCGTTCCCTCCTTTACAAGCACATCCTGGTCATCATTATCATTCTTTTCATCTTCACTTTACGAGGCATCTTTCTTTCATTATCATGATTTACATATTAATTCGTTAAGACAATTGACTGCGACGTTAGTTCCATCTATAAATATGAATCAAAACCCTTGCAAAACTTCTTCATCCAAAAACCATACAAAAATAAAACCATATATCTTCTCTCATTCATCCCACAAAGAGAGGTGAACGTGGTGGAGGGAACTTTGTGGTATCTCTCAAGCAAATCAGGGTAAGCATACAGCAATTCAACTATATATAAATTCATCAAGGGAACTTTATATTAATATTAGTATCAGAGCATTGAAATAACTTATACAAGATTCATATCATGTTAATGTCATATATATATTGTGTGCGCGCACATATACATTGCCTTTTTTAGGTACTATATATATATATATATATATATATATATATATATATATATATATTTTTCATGCATGTTTCAGATTTGGGTGTGGTAGAGATTGATTGATTCAGCAACAGAAACTCAACCATGTCGATGTGTGGGATGGTTTCAGAATTGATGGTTGGTGGCAGACGTGGAAGGAGGCCAAACTCAAGAGCAGGAGGAATGTCGAAGTTCGAGAAAAAGCGATGGTCAAAAGAAGAAGATCGACGTTTATTAAACCACTTAAAGAGATATGGTGTGAAGACTAAATGGGACAAGGTACCAAGGCTTTGTGGTCTGTACCCACGCAGTGGCAAGAGCTGCCGCTCGCGTTGGCTAGACTATCTAAGGCCAGACTTAAAAAAAGTTCCACTAACAGAAGAGGAGGGACTCAGAGTCATTCAACTTCAACAAATACTGGGCAACAAATGGGCTCGGATAGCTAAATCTGTGAGTCTTATATTGAATTATTCATAATTATGTGTCCTTGATTAATTTTGTCTTCTCTGTTCATTTAATTTATCTAGTCCTATGCGGTTTGGTTTTCTTTGCGTAGTTTAATGGTTTGGTAGAAGTTAATATATATTAGGAGGTCTTTTTTTTTCCTTCCCTTGTATACACCTAAAATAATCACATTTTGTCAAAAATATCCTAAGAGTAACATGATTTACAGTAATACCCATCATAATGGCTTAAATTGTGTATAAATACCCTTTCAGGGAGTATTATTGTAAAACTTAAAATATTTATATTATCCATAAATATCTTTAAAAAGGGCATGAATGTAGAATTCAACCTTTTTGTGGACTATTGACGGTTTTAGAGTTTCAAAGAGAGTATTTTGATACGGTTTTTTGAAATGTATATATGTAAAATTCTCTATTATTTATTGAAGTTTAAGTGGTTGACATTGATATTCATGAGTCTTTCTCTCTCTCTCCATATATATATATAAATAAAATTGTAAGAGAATTATATAATATTTAATTTTTATTTTTACGGGTTGTTTGAGATGATTATTCCGATAAAAAAATAATTATACAAGAATACGTAATAATTAGGCAATTTTTCTATTTGATTGAAAATTTTTAAAGTATTAGAATAAATTTTCAATTTCTTAATTAAGTTTATATTTGCCTTACCAGACATTTTCTCTTACAATTTTATTTTGAAAACATGTACAAAGGAATAAAATAAACAAAAAATGTAATTTAAGTTTGCCTCCACTGGTACAAATTTCACATATTGATGGCCACTCTTTTTATTTCTTTTTTCAATAATCTCTCTCAGTTGCCGGGACGAACAGCCAACAACGTAAAGAATTACTGGAATACGATGAGAAAAAAGCAACCTCTCAACAACATCCACACCCTGTCTTATGATTCAGCAATCAACCTGCCAATTCAGGGTTATGCACCATTGCAGAATCCATCCTATGTTCCAATTCAGGGTTATGCACAATCACAGAATCCATCTTATGTTCCAATTCTGGGTTGTGCACCATCAGTACCTAATGATTCAGAATTCAGAATGCTAGATGAGGGGCTTGCATCAATCCAGAATTCTCACTGCGCTCCAAAGGATCTCCAATGTCACACCCCCACTACAATGGAGCAACAATGGCACCACTCTTCATCCGCAATAAACCAAAATGTGAACGATCAATATGTTGCTGCCAACACACTATATGATGAGCCCTTGTATCTCAACGATATGATGGATGATGTTTTTCAGGGTTGGTGCAATGATCCTAATCCTCCTATCCCTTTGAGTTGTTCTTCAACATCAGTGTTTGGTGATTCCATTCCTTCCACAGGTGGAAGCCCTTTATATGATGAATACAACCATGATATATCATTGCTCAGTGAGTATACATATCTAATTATCTATCATGACTGATTGAATCCAAGTGTCTGGTTGTGCATGCATCATTTAACATTGCCCTCTATTGTTCTTATTTCTAATCTTTTGGTAAAATGGTGTCTTCTAGTGTTTGTTATCTTTCGTTCTCAAGCCATTTATATATGACCATAGTTAAAGACTTGCTAATGTATCATTCATTTTTCTGCAGGTCAAGATTATAATGCAGCCATTTTATATTCTCCTGATCATCTAATGCTTGATCAAATGTTCGACCATAACAATTCAGGTTGGCCTGCGCAAGACGTTGATGAGAGTTTGGAAGACCACACTACTACAAATGAATCCGGTTGATCATGAGTTCCATTGGAAAGCAAAAAATAACAGCTCGGTATCATAGCATGTTGCCTCAGTGATCAAGAATTTTATCAACTCTATAATGAACATTATTCAGAAGTTAGGATTTGTTATGCTTAGGTTTTGTTATATGAAATGAAGTATATATATTTGTTAGTGGTTTTTCAAAATATGTTTTTATCTTATAAGTTTATAAGTTTGTGAGTTGGGTTTTAGTCCCACATCGGATATAAAGAAAAGGCTTGTGCACCATATAAAATGTAGTTGTTCTAAATATTGTTTGCTTTATGAGTGGTGTGGTGTGCTTCGTAAATCATCAAAGGCTTTCTCTTTTTTTCTAAACTCTGTTCTAGTATTGAGTCTGCAGAATGTAATACTAAGCTCCCGTTTGGAACGGGGATAATTTTTATTCTAGGGTATAGATTTATCCAAGTATAAATGAGTATAAATAAGGATAAAGTGATTTTGTGTTTGGTTGTATTTTGAATTATTCTCATTGGTAAACGTAAGAATAAATGTTTTGTTGTTTGGGTAAAATGTGAATAAAGTATAGATAAAGATTTATAAAAGGTAAAAAAGTAATGATAGTTGATTTGACAGGTGATTTATAAGAGGTGATAACAGTTGATTTGACAGTGGACCCACATATTCTTTAGGTGGAATAACCTAGGATAACTTTTATTCTAGGGGTTGATTGAAATTCCTATACCACTTTATCAAGGTTTATTCTGGCATAATTTATCTGGGGTTATCCGGGGTAAACAAACACCTCTAAATACTTATCCGGGGTTATCCGGAGTTATCCGGGGGGTTATTCTCGTTCCAAACGGGGGGTAAGGTTTTATTCTGCAAATAGATTTGTTATACCTTGTGCACACTATTGGTGGGGGCAAATATTATATTAAGGAAAGCGACATAGTAACGTGATACAAAAGGTTGTTCTATTGAAGTCTCGATCTTATTCTCCAACAATATTGAGATATAATACTGTATTTCTTTTCATTTTGAAAAAATAATTTGTATTATAATATATGATAGAATACCATACACTATGATATCGCAGATATTATGCTATTATAGGGCCCATTTAGATATAGGCATAAGTTATTTTTTGGTTTATAACTATTTCATGAATTGTTAACTTTATTAATGGAATAAGTGATTCTGTTTGGTTGTGCTTTTAGTTATTCTCGTTGGGAAACGTAATAATAAATATTTGAGTGCTTAATTGATGAAGAATAAAATGTGAATAAGGTATAAAAAGTTGACTTGACATGTGAGCCCCATTGATGTATAAGAGGTGATGAGATGTGATTTGATATGATGATATGTGATTTGATAGGTGAGGAATAACACAATTCCATGGGAGAGGATTTGGAATACAAATACCATCTTATTATCACCTATTTTTGCATAGCTATACTCTTTTATACCACCCATCCAAACATTTTATTTTACTTTTATTCCCCCTTATCCCCACTATTCCACCATTTATTTCCCCATCTAAACGGGCCTATTGCCCCCGAATAACCCTTGATAACCACGGAAAAGGGTTTTGATGTGTTTGAAAACCCCGGATATGACAAAATAAACCGGTATAAAATGATATATGGATTACAATCAACCACTGGAATTAAAATTATCCTAGGTTATTCCACCCAAAGAATATGTGGGCCCACTGTCAAATAAACTGTTATCACCTCTTATAAATCACTTGTCAAATCAACTATTTTTTTTTTTTTACCTTTTATAAATCCTTATCCATACTTTATTCACATTTTACTCAAACAACAAAATATTTATTCTTACGTTTATCAACGAGAATAATTCAAAACACAAAATCACTTTATCCTTATTTATACTCATTTATATTTGGATAAATGTATACCCTGTCATAAATCCTATTTCCGTTCCAAACGGGGGCATAGTGTATGGGCGACAGATGAGATTTATGAGTGATCTTTTCTTTAATAGAAGGCCCACGATGGACAATTACACAGGGCCCAAGGCCCATACCTATCAGGGGCTCATTTTCCTCGTTGGATCCCAACGAGGCAACGATGGTAGGGATATCGAATCGGAATGTCATAAAGTCACATATAAAACAAAACATTGTTAACGTATCCACCAATTCGTTTAAATTTGACACGGGGAGTTGACTAAATCCCAAATGATTATATATTTTCTACTTAATTAAAATTTATTTTATTTTGTTTTAGAAATCTATATATTTTTTATTCCTTTTTTTTATTAAAGAGTTATTTTTTATTTTTTATTTGAATTACAAAAAAAATAATCTCATTTGATCGCATGTTGTTTTCCTTTAATTTAATTATAATTTTTAATTTATTCTTTTGATTTTTTATTTTTATTTAAATTTTGATTTTTTTTTTTTTTTTTTTTTTGAGAAAATGTAATCATTCTCAATTCCTGATAAGAAAGAACATGATTAAGTGAGTTGAGAAGACTAAAAGGATAAGAAAATAAAACAATAACAAAAGGAAAATACACACACTCATGATATCAAGTACTGCAACCCGTATTAACCCAATTGTACCCGTAGAGGGTATGTAAAATACTTCGACCTGTAGACCCATCTAATTTAAAATATTATATGACAACCAATCAATAAATTAGTTTTACTTTGTCAACGCAGTCCCTTCTTTTTGGACCTAACTACCTAATTTAGATCATGCTAATTAGGTAGGAGAATCCACGCCTATGTTGGAGCTAGGATGAGAATAATTTGCCTTGGCTTTAATTGGAAAACTTCACGAAGTTCTCTAGAAGATACACATACACAATTATATATTCCATGCAAAATAATCTCTAACTACGTTTCAATACCAAATTAATTGAGAACCACCCAAAATGGCAACCCCAGAGAGACCCTATCTGGACATATTAAATTAGGTTCCAAACTGAGTTATCAAAAATTTTAAAGCTCTTCAGTTAGAAAAATCATTATCTTCACGTGTACCCCAAGGACTTATGAAAGTCAATGGTCCAGTTTTGGTAGTTTTTTTAGCCCCCATATTGGGTAGGAAAATAAACTATTTCAGGAAAAGTAATTATTTTAACATAAATAAAAAATAATTAATTTTTTATTTAATTATATTTTTAGTTATTCTTGTTGCACATCATAATAATAAAATTCTGGTTGATTGGTTAACCATATATAACTATATAAGTTGTGAATAAAACTATAAAAAAGTTAATAAATGTGGATAAAAATATATAAAAAGTACAAAAATCATTTAACATGTAAGTCCTAATTTATTAACATGTAGATCATATAACAAATAAAATATAGTAGATAAAATAACACAATTTTAAGTTTATTTTAACATAACTATATCTACATTAATTATAAATAAACAAATTTTTAACTTATTCACCCATATTTCATGGTATTCATATTCTCTTCTCTGTTCTTTAACCAAAGAGGGTATTCTATAATCTATTTCTATTTAATGCATAACTAATGCATAACAAACCAACTAGGAGTATCTATTATTTTTTATGGCACGAAGCATGTACAGGATGTTGACTGTTTGTCGACGTCATGGGAATGCTATGATTCATGAATCAGGACGTTTTTTCGTCGTATTTTATTATTCGTTTCTTTTGGCTTTATTGCATGCATAACTGCAATATATTCTCCTGTTTCGCTTTCATGCAACGAAATATCTTAACATAGATCTCTATTGGTGTCCCTACAAATATAAAAAAATATGTAGTTAAGCTGCATTTTGGATGGCCCTTTTGAACTGTGTTCATAAAAATTTAGGATCATATAATTGTTAGGGCCACTTCTAGATTCTATGCAACAACATCAGATAATTATGATAAAATCATATTAAGAAATTATGTGAGAAAATTAAAAGTTTTGTGTTTTTTGTTATTTCTATGTAAGAAGAATTTGTTTTTATTTTGTTTTGTTTTTTTAATCTTTAATTTAGAAACTTATCCAAATTTTATTCTCTTCTTTATTTTTGTTTGCTATTTATTTATTTATTTATTATTTTCGTATTTATTATTTGGGTAACAAAGAATATAATGTTATTCAATCATGTGTTATTTTTTTTTAATTGTGATTTTAAATTTTTTTTATATTTTCATCTATTTTTTATGTGTTATTTATTTTACTTTGTTTATATTTTATTGGGATTTGATTCCATAACAAAACATTATGAGTTTATGACATGGTACCTCAACTAATTCTTCGATCATAAATTAGTTTTCAAGGCCAGCTGTTATTCACATTTGCATTATGATGTCATTTGGAGTTTACATGTTGTCAACGCAATCTTTCTACCTATCTAATTTTCTAGTTTACATAATATAGATAAAAATAATCATTTTATATTTATGTGTGTTTTTAGTTACTGTCATTAATTAATAAAACATAATAATAAAGTTTTATTTTTTTATTGATCATATACAAGTATTTGTAAATAAAATATAAATAAGATGTGAATAAATATTTATAAAATGTGAAAAAATAATTTTACATATTAGTTACATGATTTAAAAAGGTAGTAAAAATTGATTTAATATGTAATCTCTGGTGAAATAGATTCGATGAAATAACACAGTTTCAAAGTTACCTCGAAGACAAATATAACATTTTCACACGTATTCTAACATACATGTACCGTCTATTCTCTCCAAACGACCAACACTTATTCATATCTATTCCCTCCTATTTTCACGAGAGAGAGATTCCTTTTTCTCCATTCATGGTTAGGAAAGTGATTGACCAGGTGGTTATGGTGGTTTTATTTGTATTTTTGCAGCTTGCAAAAATATATTTGATCTGGTTTTTTTTAGCTTTGGGGAAGTTCGTTGTGAGGAAATTAAACTCACGAAATCGACCCCTCAAACCCTGCCCTGCAAAAAAAAAGGGGGATAAATGTCAGATAAGAACCCGCAAACCACAATGATTATAATCATAAATTGGGGGGTTTTCGTGGTTTCTTCACCTGGAGACAAACAGAGATCCGAAACGATGCGATCGATGAGATCTGAGAGACTTCCTTTGACAAAGAGACGGACGAAGAGTGCTTCTCATTCAGATCAATCAGGTCCCCCTCCGAATCATCGAAGTCACTCGGTTTTGGCGCGAGAGAGCACGCGATGGAGAGGTCATGGCGGGTCTTGAAATGGTCGTTGGGGAACCCTGGCCTAGAGGAGATATCTCGAGAGACTTGAAATGTTCGACAGGGGCCATCAGAGCATCCAACGTACGCTCCAGGGTTAATCATTAAAAATAAGAAAATGTTATGTAAAACCCATTTTCCTGGTTTAATTTCAATATAAATTTGTTTTAAATTATTTAAAAATAGTGTAATTCATCTAACAAGATACATATTTTTTATAAAAAAATAAAACATATACTATAATAAATTGTGTGAATGGATTTATAGAAAATGTAAAAAAAAAAAAATTGAAACATATACTTCGTTGATATCAGTATATGTTTCGGTGATTTTTTATCGACGCATATAAGATTGAAATTGAGGCTAAGAAAAAAAAACTGTCTGTAGCGCTGCAACTCATTCTATTGGTATGGAGTCAACCAGAACCCAATCACATCTTCAAAGTATTTAATCTTTAACTTGACCCAATCCAATTTCTTATTAAATGGTCTTAACCTAAACCCAACCAGTGACAAACTGTCTTGATTGAAAATTATATTAAATGTTATATCTCAATTTGGATTGGGTCCACTCAAATCCAACCCAATTTTGTTTATGATCCAAACTCATCAATTTGAATCTGAACCTAATTTTAAGAGAGCTACTACACTTAGGCTCCGTTTGGCTGCGCGATTGGGCATATTCCGTTTTTTGAAAAGCTGAAAAGCTTAAATTGTGCAGCCAAACGGAGCAGATTAATTCAGAATCGAAAGCTGAATTCCTTTTAATTTTTGTCTCGAAATCTGTGTTTTGAAAAGCTCAGAAACATTGTTTTTTGGATTTTTGAATTAAAAAACAATTTTTTCTATCAAACATCAATTTCTTTTAAATATTGTTTCTTGAATTAAAGAAAAGTATCCCAATAAAAGTCATTGTCCAAATCATCTTAAAAAGCAGCTTTATTCCAAAAGCTACTTTTCAATATGTGTTTCCAAACGGAGCCTTAGTCAATTTTAAAACTCATTTTACAGCCACACACAATATGATACTATCATATAATGTATCATGTTTTATCTTAATATATGAAATAATTTTTTTTCATTTTTTCAAAAATAAAATTATAAATAAATAATATTATATTCCAGTATATAGTTCATTTCATATAACAATATATACTGTGTATAATTTTTCTTTTTACAAAAAAAACTGTGTGAAATGTAAATGAGACCACACAAAGGTTAGACATATTATTTTCTGATTTTTAAAACCCGACTCATATGAAAATCATTCAACTCATAAGAACCGAGTCGGGCTTGACCCAAGTTGCAGCCTGTTAAGATGTATAGGCTATCCTTGATCAAGACCGGGTTCCCCTTAACAATATGTAAATAAAAACACAACCTTGATCTGAAATATTACTAAATTCTTGTGGCATTTCTACCTTAACAAAGAAAAAAAATATATAATAAGTTATATATTAAATAAATAAAAATATTTAATGACTTATATACAATAATTTTAAGGATACAATAATTAATGAATCCATGGGAGGAACAATGTGTGGGAGCTGTTAGTACCCAAAAAAACAGTGCACTGTTGAGATTTGATTTAACATACACAAGCAATCATACATACAATTTAATTAAACTTGTATTGTTTATAAATCATTTCATGTTATATAAATGAAGGTTTACAAGATTACACCCACACTGATTAAAATTATTGTTTTGGAATAGTTTACATATGAAGATTTAGAACGTAAGTTGTTCATATATTAGAGGTACAAGTGCAGAGTTTAACCCTTGATAACCACGGATAAGGGTTTTGATGTGTTTGGAAACCCTGGATAACCCCTGATAAAGTATGACAAAATAAACCAGTATAAAGTGGTGTATGGATTTCAACCAACCATTGGAATTAAAGTTATCCTAAGTTATTCCACCCAAATAATATGTGGATCCACTGTCAAATAAACTGTCATCACCTATTATAAATCATTTGTCAAATCAACTATCATTATTTTTTTACCTTTTATAAATCCTTATCCATACTTTATTAATATTTTATCTAAACAACAAAACATTTATTCTTAGGTTTATCAACGAGAATAATTCAAAACACAAAATCATTTTATCCTTATTTATATTCACTTATGCTTGGATAAATATATATCATGTCATAAATCCTATCTCCGTTCTAAATGGGGGCATAGTGTATGGGGCGACGGACAAGATTTATGAATGGGGTGCTGATATACGCAGTCCGTTTTGTAGCCCCATACGCTAAGATAGCTTAGTATATACTGCATTATCTTTGCGTATGGGTCCTAACATAGTATATGACCCAATTTTTTTTTTTTTCATTATGAAAAAAAATACGCTAATGTATTTTAGTATATACTTCATTTCATATAATAACATATACTTCAAAAGATGAGTGTATGATTTTTAAAAAATCATGGGCTGTAAAACGGGCTGCAAATGGGGCTGTGTATATCTTTTTCCTTATGAATGATCCTTTGTTCAATAGAAGGCCCACGACGGACAATTACACAGGGCCCAAGGCCCATACCTATTAGGGGCTCATTTTCCTCGTTGGGATCCAACGAGGCAACGTTGGCAGGGCTATCGAATCGGAATCTCATAAAGTCACATATAAAACAAAACATTGTTAACGTATCCACCAATTCGTTTAAATTTGACATGGGGAGTTAGACTAAATCCCAAATGATTATATATTTTCTATTTAATTAAAATTTATTTTATTTTGTATTAGAAATCTATATATTTTTTATTCCTTTTTTAATTAAAGAGTTATTTTTTATTTTTTTATTTGAATTACAAAAAATATAATCTCATTTGATCGCGTGTTGTTTTCAAGTATTAAGTTGAATCTAATTTTATACCCCGCAAGGGCTAAGGCCTCGCAGAGACCACTTCTACCCTGAAGGGAAAACCCCTGAACGGGAAAAGGCCTCGCAGAAACTATTTAACCCCGTAGGGGTCTATAATTTTTAATTTATTCTTTTGATTTTTTATTTTTATTTTAAATTTGATTTTATCTAAATTAATTTTTTTTTATATAGAAAATGTAATCATTCTCAATTCCCGTGATAAAAAAGAACATGACTGAGTGAGTCGCGAAGAGTCGAAGAATAAAAAATAAAGCAATAACAAAAGAAAAATACATACACTCATGATATCAAGTATTGCAACCCGTCTTAATTCAATTGTACCCGTCGAGGGTATGTAAAATACTTCGACCCCGTAGACCCATCTAAATTAAAATATTATATGACAACCAATCAATAAATTAGTTTTACTTTGTCAACGCAGTCCCTTTTTTTTGGACCTAACTACCTAATTTAGATCATGCTAATTAGGTAGGAGAATCCACGCCTATGTTGGAGCTAGGATGAGAATAATTTGCCTTGGCTTTAATTGGAAAACTTCACGAAGTTCTCTAGAAGATACACATACACAATTATTTATTCCATGCAAAATAATCTCTAACTACGTTTCAATACCAAGAGACCGGATCCGATCAGTGCAGAGCTCGGTCAGTTCGGTCAGTACCGAACTGCACCACGTTCAAATCGAACTGCATCACTTATAAATCGAACTGCACAATCAATTGTTAAGTATATTTTTCACTCTTTTATTAGATACTGATGAAACTTAGGAATTCATATTTTTTCCAATAGTGGATTGAATCCAATAACAAAGTAAAAAATATACCCAACAATTGATTGTGCAGTTCGATTTATAAGTGGTGCAGTTCGATTTGCATATGGTGCAGTTCGGTACTGACTAAACTAATCGAGGTCGAACACTGACCGGATCCTATCCCCAATACCAAATTAATTGAGAACCACCCAAAATGGCAACCCCAGATACACCCTATCTGGACGTATTAAATTAGGTTCCAATCTGAGTTATCAAAAATTTTAAAGCTCGTCAGTTAGAAAAATCATTATCTTCACGTGTAGCCCAAGGACTTACGAAAGTCAATGGTCCAGTTTTGATAGTTTTTTTAGCCCCTTATTGGGTAGGAATATAAACTATTTCAGAAAAAGTAATTATTTTAACATAAATAAAAAATAATTAATTTTTTTATTTAATTATATTTTTAGTTATTCTCGTTGCACATCATAACAAATGGGTTTAGATAGCTAAATATGTGAGTCTTATATTGAATTATTCATAATTATGTGTCCTTGATTAATTTTGTCTTCTCTGTTCATTTAATTTATCTAGTCCTTTGCGGTTTGTTTTTCTTTGCGTAGTTTAATGGTTTGGTAGAAGTTAATATTATTAGGAGGTCTTTTTTTTATCCTTCCCTTGTATACACCTAAAATAATCACATTTTGTCAAAAATATCCTAAGAGTAATATGATTTACAGTAATACACATCATAATGGCTTAAATTGTGCATAAATACCTTTTTATGAAGTATTGTTGTAAAGCTTAAAATATTTATATTATACATAAATATCTTTGGAAAGGGCATGAATGTAGAATTCAACTTTTTGTGAAGTATTGATGGTTTTAGAGTTTCAAATATGATATTTTGATAGTATACGATTTTTTGAAAGGTATATATGTAAAAATCTTTGTTAGTTTATTGCAGTTCAAGTTGTTAACATTGATAAAGAAATATAAATAATAATCTGCAATTGTGTAAACCACAGACAGAGAGATAATGGATATACACCAAATTCCAGTTTTACATGATCTTATCTAGTCTCTATAAAGACTCAGTATAATAACTGTTTTATAATAACCAACCACTACTATAATATAACTACCTACAAAACTGATTATAACTACACAATTACAAAACTGATTATAACTACACAATTACAAAACTGATTCTAACTACACAATAACTGAATATCACTAACTATCAGCCCCCTGCAAGATCAGGGGCCGTGTACGGACCATGAGCTTGGAATTTAAGAAATTGAATTGAGGGAGTGGGAGTCCCTTCGTAAATATATCTGCCACCTGATCACCGCTAGGAACATAGCGTACGTCGAGTGAATGATTTACAACAAGATCACGAACAAAATGATAATCCACCTCTAGATGCTTTGTCCGAGCATGGAAAACTGGATTAGAAGCCAAGGCAATGGAGCTAATATTATCACACCACAAAACAGGTGGAGATCGCACAAAAGTTGACGTATCCAAGATAATTCTGCTGCAGTAACAGCAAGTTGACGATATTCTGATTCTGTACTTGAACGAGATACAGTCGGTTGTTTCTTAGAACGCCATGAAATTAGATTAGGTCTAAGAAAAATACTGAACCCACCAGTGGATCGACGATTATCAGGATCACCGGCATAATCAGAATCTGAAAATGCCACAAGATTGGAACAACCAGTTTGAAAGAATAGCCCATCATCGAGTGTGCCTTTGATGTAGCGAAGAATACGCTTAACGGCGATCCAATGAGAGGTAGTAGGCTGATGCATATGTTGACAAACCTGATTAACTGCAAAGGTAATATCAGGTCTTGTTAAGGTAAGATATTGTAATGCTCCTACAACACTCCGATATTCTGTGGGATCTAGAAGAGGAGAGCCAATTAAACCACCCAACTTGTTTCCAGAACTGACTGGAGTTTGACAAGGCTTTGCATCTTCCATGTGAACACGATGTAAAAGTTCAAGAGCATATTTTGTTTGAGTTAAGTATAACCCAGTTTCTGTACGAAGAGCTTCAAGACCGAGAAAATAATGAATCAAACCCAAATCCTTCATAGCAAATTTTGTTCCCAAAGATGAAATTAACAGTTGAATATGGGCATCACTATTTCCAGTAATCAGAATATCATCAACATAAATTAAGAGAATAATAAAAATTCCCTTATAATCATAAGTGAAAAGAGAGTAGTCAGCTTTAGATCCACAAAATCCCATTCTTCAAGATAATCTGAGAATCGCTGAAACCAAGCTCGTGGAGCCTGTTTCAACCCATAAATAGAGCGACGAAGATGACATACATGATTAGGATAAATAGGATCTTCAAATCCTTTTGGTTGTTTCATGAAAACCTGCTCATTAAGAAACCCATGAAGAAATGCATTTTGTACATCTAATTGACGGATGGACCAATTTTTTGAAATAGCCAAAGAAAGAACCAGATGAATAGTAACATGTTTCACCACAGGACTAAAAGTATCAGAATAATCAATACCAACTTTTTGATGAAAACCATTTGCCCCCAAGCGCGCTTTATACTGGTCAAGGGAACCATCAGATTTACGTTTAATCTTGTATACCCATTTGCAAGGAAGTACATGCATAGTGGTTGTTCTAGGTACCAAGTCCCATGTTCTAGCATGTTGTAAGGCCACAAATTCAGAAGTCATCGCTGAACGCCAAGATGAATTTAGATTTGCCTCACCAAATGAAGTGGGTTCTTGAACAAGAGACTCTGTGTTGGCATGAAGAGCATATCTAGTATTGGGCTTGTGGATGCCAGACTTGAGACGAGTGACCATAGGATGACGTGAAGTAGGTAATTCGGGTGAAGAGCATGACCGATTGGGTCAATTAGACTCAAGTAAAGGCCTAGAAACATCATCAGAATGTGGAGTATTGATGGGGTTAAGTGATGAAGTAATTGGAGCATCTGTGAGAGGTACTTGTAGCACCGGGAAAGTCTTTGTCGTTGGCAAGTTTGTAGAGGACTGCACCACTGAATCCGTTTTGAATGGGAAGGAATTTTCATCGAAGACAACATGTCGAGATAAATAGACACGACCAGTATCAGTGTCATAACATTGATAACCTTGATGATGAAGAGAATATCCAACAAAAACACATTTTTTGGAACGAAATTCAAGTTTGTGTTTATTGTATGGATGCAAATATGGATAACAAGCACAACCGAAAACTCGAAGGTAAGAATAGGCAGGCACACGCCCAAATAATTTTTGGTAAAGAGATAAAAAATTTAATTGTTTAGTAGGAAGACGATTTATCAAGTAAACCAAAGCATTAAATGCCTCAACCCAGAAATTTAAAGGAATTCCAGCAGTTGAAATAAGCGTCAAACCCATATCAACAACATGTCTTTGTTTGCGTTCGGCGGCCCCATTTTGTTCAGGGGTGTGAGGACAAGAGATCCTATGTGAAATTCCATGCTTTGATAGAAATGATTGAAACTTATGACTCAAGAATTCACTTCCCCCATCTGTTTGTAAACTCTTTATGGTACAAACCTTCCCAACAGATAAAAGGTTTTCCACATTGGTTTTATATTTTTAAAAATAATCAAAAGCTTCATGTTTGAAACACATGGGATATATCCAAGTATAGCGCGAAAAATCGTCAATAAAAATAATAAAATATTTAGACCCTTTTAATGAAGTAACAGGAGAAGTCCATATATCACAATGGATTAATTGCAATGGAAACAGGGAAACAGTGTTTGACAAAGAAAAAGGCAATTTAGTACTTTTGTCCAAAGGACAATTTTTACAAAAACTGTTCAAAACAGAGCCACGAACAGGAATAGAAGAAGCTAATTTTTGAAAAATGAGTGATGAAGGATGACCCAAACGCTGATGCCAAATAGAAGAGGTAACACGTTCTCCGATAAGTCCAACAGCTTCAAATTTAGGAGGAGAACGTGAAAAACGGGACGGGTACAATCCATTTTCACACTTGCCGCGGAAAAGCGTCTTCCCCGATGTGAGTTCCTTCACAAAAAATTCATCAGAAGTAAATACAAAATAACAGTGATTGTCACGTGTAAATTGATGAACCGATAACAAATTGGCAGAAATTGAAGGACAATGGAGGACATTATTGAGATAGAAATTTGAAAAAGAAGAAGACCCAATATTAGATATAGGCAAACCTGTACCATCACCCACAGCCACTTGATCAGTTCTGGTGTATTCAGTATGTATATTGAGGTTGGAAAGATCAGATGTGATGTGAGAGGAAGCACCACTATCAGTATACCAAGTGTCATTTTTCTCAGTAGGTGACTTAGCAGTAGCCACCATGGCACTCAACTTCTTGGTTGGTACACGACCCTCATATGCATGATCCATCCTGTGATAGCAATTAATAGCCGAATGTCCAACTCGACCACAAATTTGACATTTAATACGGCCCACATTAGATGGAGGAAAAAGCTCATTTGGAGGTTGTGAAGCACCATCAACAGATGTTTTGTTGGTAGGATTTGGCCATCGTTGATTACCAGAAGATCCGTAACCGCGTCCTTGGGAATAGAATTTTCCACGACCACGAGAAAAACCACCACGAGTTTTAGGTGTATACAAAGCAGTCACTGTCTGATCAGAGTGTTGTATACTATACTCTTCCATTCTGCTTTCAGCACCAAGCAATAAACCTATCAAATCATTGAGAGAAACTGGAGTCTCTCGAGTTTGAACAGAATTAACAGTAGCTTCAAAGGCTGGCCCAACACCATTCAAAATGAGGTCGATGAACTCATCATCATCAACTGGTTTTCCGGCTAAAGCGAGACTATCAGAAATGCTGGTCATTTTATCAATATAAGCAGTGATGGACAAATCACCTCTCTTTGTTGTTTGTAACTGATGCTTCAACTGTAGAAGACAAGCCCGTGATTGAGAAGCATATCTCTTTTCAAGTGACTGCCATGCCTCTTGAGAAGTGACACACCTTGCTACAGTAGATAATACGCTAGGCGTCAATGTAGCGTTGATCCAACTGAGGATGAGTTGATCTTGTTTTTGCCATTCAAGATAAGATGAACTAACCTTGGTGGTTACATCACCTTTTTCATCAAGTTCAAACTTGAGTGGACATGGCTTTGTTCCATCAACATAGCCAATGAGATCATTACTGTTCAATACTGGCTTAAATTGAGCAAGCCATAACATGTAATTGTTACGATCAAGCTTTATGGAAACAAACAATGAAATGTTTACAGAAGTATTAGCCATGAAAATGAAGTTGTTAGACAATTGGCTCTGATACCATAAAGAAATATAAATAATAATCTGCAATTGTGTAAACCACAGACAGAGAGATAATGGATATACACCAAATTCCAGTTTTACATGATCTTATCTAGTCTCTATAAAGACCCAGTATAATAACTGTTTTATAATATCCAACCACTACTATAATATAACTACCTACAAAACTGATTATAACTACACAATTACAAAACTGATTATAACTACACAATAACTGAATATCACTAACTATCAATTGATATTCATGTCTCTCTCTCTCTCTCTCTCTCTCTCTCTCTCTATACATATATATATATATATATTCGTGAGAGAATTATATAATATTTAATTTTATTTTTACAGGTTGTTTGAGTTTATTCTTCTGATAAACAATAATTATACAAGAATACATGGTAATTAGACAATTTTCCATTTGATTGATAATCTTTAAAGTATTAGAATAAATTTTCAATTTCTTAATTAAATTTATATTTGTCTTACTAGGCAATTTCTCTTACAATTTTATTTTGAAAACATGTACAAAGAAATAAAATAAACAAAAATTGTAATTAAAGTTTGCCTCCACTAGTACAAATTTCACATACTGATGGCCACTCTTTTTATTTCTTTTTTCAATAATCTCTCTCAGTTGTCAGGGACGAACAACCAACAACGTAAAGAATTACTGGAACACGATGAGAAAAAAGCAACATCTCAACAACATCCACACCCTGTCTTATGATTCCGCAATCAACCTGCCAATTCAGGGTTTTGTACCAATACAGAATCCATCCTATGTTCCAATTCAGGGTTATGCACAATCACAGACCATCATATTTTCAATTCAGGGTTGTGCACCATCACAGAATCCATCTTATGTTCCAATGGAGACCATGTTTCTCAACAAGATCCACACACTATCTAATGATTCAGAATTCTAGATGACGGGCTTGCATCAATCCCAAATTCTCACTGCGCTCCAAAGGATCTCCAATGTCATACCCCTGCTACAATGGAGCAACAATGGCACTCTTCATCTGCAATAAAGGATGAAGATGTTTCTATGGATTGGTGCAATGATCCTAATACTTCCATTCCATTGAGCTGTTCATCAACATCAGTGTTTGGCAATTTCATTCCTTCCACAGGTGGAAGCCCTTTATATGAATACAACCATGATATATCATTGCTCAGTGAGTATACATATCTAATTATCTATCATGACTGATTGAATCCAAGTGTCTGGTTGTGCATGCATCATCTAACATTGCCCTCTATTGTTCTTATTTCTAATCTTTTGGTAAAATGGTGTCTTCCATAGTGTTTGTTATCTTTCATTCTCAAGCCATTTATGACCATAGTAATGACTTGCTAATATATCATTCATTTTTCTGCAGGTCAAGATCATAATGCAGCCATTTTATATTCTCCTGATCATTTGATGCTTGATCAATTGTTCGACCATAACCTTTCAGGTTGGCCTGAGCAAGACGTTGATGAGAGTTTGGAAGACCACACTACTACAAATGAATCCGGTTGATCATGAGTTCCATTGGAAAGCAAAAAATAACAGCTCGGTATCATAGCATGTTGCCTCAGTGATGAGAAAATTTTATCAACTCTAGAATGAACATTATTCAGAAGTTTGGCTCTGTTATGCTTAGGTTTTGTTATATGAAATAATATATATATATTAAGATATAATATTGTATTTTTTTCGTTTTGAAAAAATATTTGTATCATATACTATGATAGAATATCATACACTATAATAGCATAGAATACTGTATTATCATAGAGCCCGTTTAGATAGAGGCTATTATGAGGTTTATACTTATTTCAAGAATTGTTAATTTTATTAATAGAATAAATGATATTCTTTTTTGTTATATTTTCAGTTATTTTTTATGGGAAACGTAATAATAAAAGTTAGAGTGTTTGGTTGATGAAGAATAAAATGTGAATAAAGTGTAAAAAGTTAATTTGACATGTGGGCCCTATTGATGTATAAGAGGTGATGACATGTAATTTAATAGGTGAATCATCGTATACTAGTAAAGGAATATAATAGCACAATTCCTTAGGAGGACATAAAATACAAATATCAGTTTATTATCACATAATTCTGCATATCTATATATCCCTTTATACCACCCACTCAAATAGCTTTTTTACCTTTATTCCCTCTTATTTCCACTATTTCACCAAACCACCTACTCAAATAACTTTTTTTATCTTTTTTACCTTTATTCCCTCTTATCCTTGTATATTTAAGACTTGGACTTGGTTTTGTTGTGGGCTTGGCTTAGGTAGAGAATGAGACTGGGCTGTGGGTTTGGAGTTATTGGGCTTGGGATATCTATCGGAAGTTGGGTTGTGTTGTTACGTTAACAATGTTGTATAATTGTGGGCCAAGTCCTCTACTAGTGTTGCGTCATAGTGCAGCAGTTTATATTCCACTTGTGTCGTCGTATATGAAAATAAATTTTTTATTCTTTCAAATAAAATATTATGATCTCCAGACATATATTAAACTTTTTATGATAATATTTAATTATTTACTTCATTAGACGAAGATATATATAAAATTAAAAAAATAAAATAAAATGGTTAGGTTCATTCAAGGTTTGAATGGATGAATTCGGATTGTTTATAGAATTGGATTAGATTCGGGTGATATCATAGACAACCCAACCCAATTTAAACTGGGATTTAATTATTTAATGAAATGTTTTTTTTATGTACCATTGATTATTGGGCCTAGGTTGATTGTTTTTGTTACAGGTTAGGTTCAGGATAAGACTACTGGGTTAAAAATCGACCATGCATGTTAGGATTGAATACTTTGAAAATCGTATTGTATTCGGGTTGACTCAAACCAGAACCCAATTTGATTGAGTATTTGAGTGGCCGCCCTAATGGTACATATTTCTTTACAACTCTATATACAATGAGTGTTGTTACAAGCAATAAAGATTGTATATGAAAAATGTTACACTCGGTCATTTTTAGAGTCCAAAATATAGTTTCATATATATTGCTAGAAATCCAGGGAAACATACATTGTTAACTTTTTTTAACATACATTGTTAACTTTTTTTTTTTACATTCACTAAAAATATGTTCATTTATTTCGAAATAGAGTGAGATACACTTTTAATCAAAACATATATTGTTAGATGATGTTTACTATTTTTTTAAAAAAAATACAGACATAAATAATCTGTATTTTGGACCATCGAGTTTAACATTTTCGATATACTATGTTTACATTTTTTTTTAAATTTTTTAACAATAATAATTTTTAGACCTCATCTTTTAAGGCCCTATTAGAAGCTCCATGAGCTGACATAAAATTAATACTTTGTTGTTTTTTTCGTAACTTCTCAAGAAAATAAAGAAGACTTGCATAAAAGTTAGGCGAAGTTGCGTATTGTTGATGATGTGGATCCAAACAAAATAAAAGATTTGAATGGACAGTGGATATCTTTTTGAACCACGAGTGATATTTGGTTTTTTGGTTGGACATGCAAATCTAAATCCCATGAATTTTTCAAAGGATTTTTATTTTTAAGTCCCCACAAATCATAGTATTTAGTGATCAATCCCTCACTTTTTTGTATTAGAGTTTTAGTTCCCAGATTTAAATGATATATTTTTTTTAGTCCCTGATAAGGACTAAAAAGAAAATTAAATAATTTATAGATAGATCCCTCTGAGGGACTAAAAAAAAATTATCCTTTAAATCTGGAAACTAAAAAATAAATATACAAAAATTAGTGATCGATCACTAAATAACATGGTTTATGGAGATTTAAAAATTAAAAACCCATTTTTTTTTATTAAAAAAAAGTACAGCACAGTTTATTTTTCACGGTGAATAAGAAAAAAAATTGGGTCCGTACGTAGCTTCGGCTTCTTCCTTCTTGGTTACAATGTCCTTTTGGGGTTGGGATCGTCTGTGATTTATCACAGGGGATCTCCCTGTGATATGAGACACGTGTGGGTATGAGACACGTGTAAAGCCAAAAGTGAATGTGAAAACTATCCTACCATCGTTCTCAAAATAACCCAAAGTCAGTATCTGATTCGTCTGTAGTTTTACTTTTCTTACCTTTTTTGGTGAAATTTTATTTGATATCAACTTATTTTCCTTTTCTTTTTTACCTTTTAATGTAGTTTATATTTTAAAATCTGATTATTTTGTGTACGGGATGTTACTTTCAGTTTCATTTTCAATCCAAATTTCAGTCTACATGTGTTTTGAATTTGTTAAAAACAGTATACCTCAACTAATGAGGTACATGCTGTTATAAAAAAAAATGAAGCATATACTCCAATGAATTGCATGTATGTATTTATAAAAAATATAGAAATTTCTATCGATGCATATGTGAATATATATGTGTTAATAGAAAATTTTATATTTTATCATTCATATAACTTGTTATTGACGTATGTACGTTATTAATATATAGCCGGATGAGATTTTCAACCATGGTTATATTTAAAAAAAAAGAAATTATAATTTAAAATAAATGGAAAGATATGTTCAAGTTTGAAAAAAATAAAATTTTAATTTTAATATTAAAATTTTAATAATTTGGGTCCTCTTTAGAGCTAGGAAAACATTACATTCAGTCATGTTACTCATGTATACAGCCCACACATATTTTGATTTTTTTTTATATCAGAGGGATCTCCCGTAATTAACCTCTCGACCAAACTGGGTAGTCATTTTTTATAAATATGAATCATATAAATATATATATTGAATACATTTTTTTTTCAACAGAGTATATATTGTAATAGGTGTTTTCTACCATGAATGTGTGTTTTTTTTTTGCACAAATCCAAAGTGGGACATATTTTTCACATTAAATTTTATTACAGCATACTGGATATTAAAACACATATTTGAAAATAAAATTTTTGATTGATTTGTTTGGAGTTGAGCCAGAGGGAAAGGAGAGAAGAGGTAAAGGGAAAAATTAAAGTCCCCATTTGTATAGCTGAATTGAATTATTCTGGATACATAATTATATCAGTATAGATAACAAATTTATAAGAATAAGAGATTTTATATTTGGTTGTGTTTTTTTTTATTCTCATTGAAAAAGATAAGAATAAAGGTTGAGTTGTTTGGTTGATAAAGAATAAAATATAAATAAAGTGTAAAAAAGTTTGACATGTGTGCCCTTTGATGTATAAAAGGTGTTGATAGGTGATTTGATATGATAAGGTGTAAAAAGTTGATTTGACATGTGGGCCCATGAGAATAGATAAAGTGAGTATAAATTATCATAAGGGTTACTTAGAACTGTTATACTCTCTTATACTCGTTTAAACTGGCTTAGTAATACCAAGTTATACCCTGCAAATAAACAACTATTTTCCCTATCTATTCTTATATCACCCTTATACTACTCTTATACTCGTTTATTCCGTTTACCAAACCGGGGGGAAAAGGAATAAGCCCCCGTTTGGAATGAGTATTACCCCCCGGGTAACCCCGGATAACTCCGGATAAGTATTTTGGGGTGTTTGTTTACCCCGGATAACCCCAGATAAATTATGTCAGAATAAACCTTGATAAAGTGGTATAGGGATTCCAATCAACTCTAGTTTATTCTAGGTTGTTCCAATAAACGTTATTCTAGGTTATTCCTCCTAAAGAATATGTGGGTCCACTGTCAAATCAACTGTCATCACCTCTTATAAATCACATGTCAAATCAACTATCATTACTTTTTTACATTTTATAAATCATTATCCATACTTTATTCACATTTTACCTGAACAACAAAATATTTATTCTTACGTTTACCAACGGGAATAATTCAAAATACAACCAAACACAAAATCACTTTATCCTTATTTATACTCACTTATGATTGAATAAATCTATATCCTAAGCCCCCGTTTGGAATGAGTATAACCCCCTGGATAACCCCGGATAACCCCGAATAAGTATTTTGGGGTGTTTGTTTACCTCGGATAACCCCAGATAAATTATGCTAGAATAAACCTTGATAAAGTGGTATAAGGATTCCAATCAACCCCTAGAATAAAAGTTATCATAGGTTATTCCAGCTAAAGAATATGTGAGCCCACTGTCAAATCAACTGTCACTACCTTTTATAAATTACCTGTCAAATTAACTATCATTACTTTTTTACCTTTTATAAATCATTATCCATACTTTATTCACATTTTACCCAAACAACAAAACATTTATTCTTACGTTTACCAATGAGAATAATTCAAAATACAACCAAACATAAAATTACTTTATCCTTATTTATACTCACTTATGCTTGGATAAATCTATACCCTAGAATAAAATCTATCATCGTTCTAAACGGAGGTTAAAATAAAATCTATCCCCGTTTCAAACGGCGGCTAAGAGAATAATTTCATATTCATTGGAAGATGGTGAGGCATTTTGGGAATGAATTTTGTTTTTGGTTATTTTGGAAAGATGGAATGATGGTTGGTCGATTGGGTTGACTTGAGGATGGATAATCTTCACACTCACGTTTTGCTTTACACATGGCGTTTACCCATAGGTTGCTACAGGAAGCTCTCCTGTGGTGAACTACAGGCGATGCAAACCCAGTTGGTCCTTCTGGAACGTGTTTACACTCTCTTACTCTTTGTCGCCTATATCTTCTTTGAGCACTGATACATGCAATTTTTTTTAGCTTGTTTTGTAGTCCTATACGTTATGATAACGTAGTATATAGTGTTATCATAACATATAAATTCTAACATAGTATATGATCAAATTTTTATTTTTTTATTATTTAAAAAAATACACTAATGTATTTTAATATATACTTCATTTCATATAACAGTATAAACTTCAAAAAGTAAGTGTATGATTTTTCAGAAAAAGAAAAACATGATAGACTGTAATTGGGGATGCAATGGAGACTGTGTATATCTTTTTCCATCTTCTTTTCCCCTAACCCGTTTGGATTTTGTATTTTGATGCTATTCACCTTTGTAATACAATTTTTAATTTCTCTATAAAATTTTTTTTTTATCAAAAGCACATGCATGTTAAATATATCTTTTTGATAAACTTTTTAAGTTTTCATAAAATGTAAGTGAATTATAATTATGCAATGAAAAAATATTATGTTGTTTATATATATATATATATATTTTTTTGGTGGAGATAGACCAGTGGGCCGAGTACGTCTCATTTAAGAGGTCGGACGGGGATCGAACCCCGGATTCACCGCGTAAACGCGGGTACACACACCACCTCGCTAACGAGGGGAGGTGTGTTTATATTTTCTTTTAAGAATGGTAATGAGGTGAATTATATGAGAAACTTCTATTGACCCAATCCTACTGGGACGTTTCGTAGCTTAAATATTAGACGAAAACCTGGTAACCCGAAGAAGTTTCGGGAGGAGTTTGGTTTTCAAGTAGAAAATCTACTTTAGTCTCATCCTGCCCTCATTATCTAGAAATACAAAATATAAATTTGATACATGATGAATTATTATTTAATATAAATGCTTTGTACATAAAAATTTACATAAAAAAATGATTTGACATAGTCTGTTAGACAGCATTCACCAAAATAATCTTGTCCAATATCCAGATTGTTAAAATATATATCCATCATCACAAGTTGGACATGGTGTCCAAAAAATGATCGAGGTCGATGCCCAATTACCATTGCTACTTATGGAAACGTGTTCAAGAAGTAATACAGATATTCCATGAATGATGATTAAATTTTAGTAGATAATTATTTAAAAAGTAATAATATGAAAATGGGGATGAAACGTTGGATTGGAAATTTGAAATAATACGTGAAACGATTCTCCACAAGGGGACGGTTATTTAAACCCAGTACAGTGGAAAACTGCGCCAATTGAAAAGTCACCTAATCAATTTTTTAGAACTTACAAAGTCACCTTGACTAAATATTATTTTGTAAAACCACCTTTACCGATCACACCCCATTTTGAACCAAGTTCACTCTCTATACTGTTCGACAAACATAGTATCGATCAATGCTACATACGTCGACACTTATAGTGTCGAACTGAAGGGTTACAAAAACATTTTTTTTGTTATAATATCGACACATGTATTGTCGATATGTGTTAAATATGTTGCCAAGCGGAGTGTCGATACTAGCAGATTATTGAAAAATAAAAAGACATGATTTTCAAACTAACATCTTCTTCTTTTTTTTTTGTGTTATATTTTGTCTATTGAAATCCTCGTTGATCAATGATTTTGATTCATTTTTTAATTATTAGTTTGATTATAATTTATTTTTTATCTATATTCAAACAAGGCTGACAACATAAACTAACAAGAACTCATTTTATTCAAATATGTGATTGATGTTAGTTTGAAAAGCATAACTCTTTTATTTTGTGTGTATATAACTCTTAATTTCTTGTATATGATTAAGTATTTACTTAATTTTTTACAGTATAGTATGACTCCAAAGGAACATATTCGACCTACAATTTTCAATCGAAAAAATTATTCTTAGGACATAGCATCGAGTTCTCGAGATGATGAAGTTCAAGCATATCCATAAGAAATGGCTTGCAATTATGTGTTGGTATCGACACTATTATTGTTGGCCATTAGCATTTTTCTCGACATCTTATATGTCGGCCGATACTTATTTTTTTTATTTTTTAATAATCTACTAGTATTAACATTCCCCTTGACGGCATATTTAACACATATCGATAATACATGTGTCGATATTATAACAAAAAAAATGTTTGTGTAACCCTTCACTTCAGCACTAAAAGTGTCGACGTATGTAGCATCAGTCGACACTACGTTTGTCGAACAGTACAGGGGGTGAGCTTGGTTCAAAATGGAGTATGGTCGGTAGGGGTGGTTTTCCTTTGATTTTAGGTGCATAAAAATGATTAATCACGGGATGGTTTTCTAATTGTATGGGGTGGGTATATAACTCCCCTTCTCCGCTCTGTTGGATCTCAAGTTGGATCTTCATAGAATGAGATATCCCGTATCTGATTTCTTTATCAAATTGTTCCAAAAATGGGAGGGCCACCTTGTCGGAGACACATGCTGAATAAAGTTTTTCCTCTCCTGAACCGTGTTAATTTCCTCTCAACAAACCTCCCCAAAGCTAACTAAAACCAAATCATATATATTTTTGCAAGTTGCCAAAATACAAACAAATCCACCATAACCACTTGGTCAATCACTTTCCTAACCATGAATGGAGGAAAAATAGGAATATCTCTCCCTCTTTCTCTCTTCTTGAAAATAGGAGGGAATAGTTACGGATAAGTGTTGTTTGTTTGGAGAGAGAAGAGTACTATGTTAGAATAAGCGGGAAAAAATCATATCTACATGCGAGGCCCCTTGGAATTGTGTTATTCCATCCAGTCTATCTCACCATTATAATAGGGTTACATGATAAATCAACTTCCACCACCTCTTCTAATTTATAGAAAAACACGTGTTAAATCATTTTTTTACATTTAACAAATCATTATTCACATCGTATTTACATTTTATTCATGAGTATTTATCAATTGTCAATTAAACAGCAAAAATTTTATTATTACATTTTTAATGAGAATAATTAAAAACACAATCAAATATAAAATCAAAATCAATGAAGTCCAACAAATACAAAACCCAAGATCAACCAATAAATTTGAAAAAAAAAATTGTGTGATTGTGTTTGTTAAAAAAAATATTTCAAACAAAAAAGAAATCTTAAAAATACTTAAATTTTCATTATGCCAAACTTATTCACACGAAAACCCAACAAATCAAAATGTATTGGGGATTGTTTGGGTACTGTGCAAATAGGGGTGAGTTTTCATTTGCACTAGGTCAAATATAATATCCTGTTTGGTTATGATAATTAAGTGTAACAAATAAAATCCCAGACTTCTCATTTGCTCCATCAAATGGGGCAATCAAAATCCCAGCCAACCCCATATATTTTATTTTTAATAGTTTTCATTTCCTAACCTCTCAAGTGTATATAACATAATTTTACATTTTTACCCTTTATAAAATTATTAAAATCCATATTATCCAAAATAAATATTTATTCTCCTAATCTTATCTTAAGAATTAACATAGATAATTACATTTTATAAATTTATATAACTTAGAATAATATAATTGTGTAGATTATAAATATTAATGTGGCATAAAAAATTATATATGTTATTATATTAAAATATACCAAGAAATCTTAACTAACTATCATAGGTATTATCCAACAAAATTGTTATTTATAAAATATAAAAATTGAAGTCCTCAACCGCGCCTATCCTTCTCTATGCGTGGATGTTACGATTGGTTGAGGCGAGCAAAGCCACATCTTGAGGTCACGGCATCCATGTTGCAGGAGATTTGGTGCCCCAAAGTTCCCCTCAAAATAAAAATGTTCCTCTGGCTGTTCTACAGAACCACATCTTGACGAAAGTATATAGGGCTAAATGGGCCATTCATGATGACTGGGTGTGTGCTATGTGCGGGGTTGATGAGGAGTCGGCGAAACATCTGATACTCCACTGCCCTTTCGTCAAACAAATCTGGACAAAGCTCAAGGAGGCCATAGACCTGAATGACCGGTTCTCCTCCCCGCAGGAACTTTGGGCAGCGGGTCAGGCCATGAAGAAATGGGGAGACCAAAGCAAGAAGGCCAAAATCTCACAGTCCATCATCCCGGCAGTTGTCTAGGCAATATGGCTCGCAAAAAATCACCTTCTATTTCGGGGAACACGCATGTATGTCGAGAATGTTTGGGAAACGATTATTTCCCTTATAAAAGCGCGGGGTACTTCATGTGCTGGGGCCAAAAGGGTCATGTATGTGGCGAAAAAAATTGTAATTGAGGAATAGTGGGGTGCTACTCCTTCTCGCTTGTGGTTGAAACCTCCTCAACCATAAGCCTCGTTGTATGTTTTTTTATGCTTTGGGCATTTGCTCTTAATATATTTCATGGCTAATGCCTACCATTCCGTAAAAAAAAAAGTATCTACATAGCTAATAAACTATATTATGTTATAATAATAAAAAAGGTGCGTATATATGCATGTAGTTTTACATTTTTTATAATTGAGTATACACGATACAATGAAATACATACTAAGTTAAGTAATTTCATACAAGTTAATAATATATTGTAAAAGAGGCACAAAAAGAATTAAGTGTATCAACGTCCAAAAAAGAGCCACTTTGTTGTTTTTTTTTTTTAAAAATGTAGTCGTATTCTATTCTGAAATATTAAGATAGAACAAGTTTGAATTGCGGGTGAAAAAGAATAGAGTAAAAGAAAAAGGAAAATACAGATTGACAAGAGTTGAACGCATCCACCAAAACAATTAGAATGGGTAGAAAAGGCTTATACCCAAACTCATGTGACCAGTGGCGGAATCAGGAATTTATCTTAGTGGGGCGAACTTAACTGGAGCTAATTATAATAAAAAATGATGTTAATTGTCTCTTTTAAAACTATATAATCGAAAAATAAAAAATAATGTATAAGCTTCATTTGTAGTTCCAATAAGACAGACCATAGAAAAAAATTGAAAAAAAAACATAAAAAATGAAAATTTAACCATTCAGATAAATGAATATTAATCAATAGAAGCTACTGTATACCAGAATAATTTATCCATGAGTTAAATAAGAGCTAAACAACTAAATATGAAATAAGGATATGCTTATGAACATAATAATAAAACAGTTTAATCAACAAATAAAATTACCTAACACGTGTCTTAACAAATTTAAACTTCAACATATATAATACACACACAAAAGACACACACTAATTAGCCAAAAAAAACCATGCACACATATATATTGGTTATTACACATATATATTGGTTAGTAAACCGAGTGGGGGCGGCTAGCTCCGCCACTGCACGTGACATGTCTTGATCGTTTTCTAAACTTAAAAAAAAAAAACATGGCATGCGTACATATTGAGAGCTAAACGAATAGAAAGAAAAAGGGGGCCCCAAGGGCTCAGAACTTCTGTTCGGAAATAACAGAGAACTTCTGTTCTGTCCAATCAACGGACGACGTGTGGTGGGGTGGAGAGCACGTGACTACACTTGACGGAAGACACTTTCAACCACTCTTTCCTCTCGTTTGAAACCCTGTTCACAAAAAATCACTCAGTCCCCATAACCACTGCACCTTATTAAAAAAAAAAAGATCATGAGATGGGGATGAGGCTGAGCAGAGTGTGCGAAAAAAAAAGGGGAAGAAAAAAGAGTGAAAGAAAGAAAAAAAAGACGTGGTCTAGTTTTGTTTTTTTTTTTTTTTTTGTTAGGGTTAATTTTAAAAATTGATGGGGGTTAATGTCAACAATTGCCCTTCAAATAAACATCCAAAGATGCTATTCGGAGAAACTTTTTTGGCCTTTTTTTTTTTTTTTTTTGGGTTCTGAGCCTCTGTTTTTATAAAACAGAAGAATGACGCGTGAAGAAGGAACGCGTGAGCCTCACGTGTTATTATCAACAGAAATTGCCCCGTCTCCTTCCGTTTCTTCGTCTCTCCCATCTCACTCTGTTACACTTATAAAAAAAAAAACACATCATACTCTCTCATGTCTCACCCTCTTCAAATAAAATTAAAAAAGAAAAACAAAACAAAAAGCAAAAAACATCTCTCGGGCCGATTTCGCCCCCTCCCCATCTCGGCCTCCCCGACGCCACCGCCCCTCAAGCCCGACGTCGTCGCCGTCTTCGGACTACCCCTTCCGTTGAGCACCTCAGAATAAAGACCAAGTTATTATTTTTATTCTTTTTGAATGATATAGATTTTTTGTGGAGATATATATATATATATATTTTTGTAGTTTCTAGATTTTTTTTTTTTTTTTTTTTATAAGTGTAACAGAGTGAGATGGGAGAGACGACGAAACGGAAGGAAACGGAGCAATTTCTGTTAATGATAGCACATGAGGCTCGTGTGTTCCTTCGCCACGCGTTATTCTCCCATTCATCAAAACAGAGAACCTCTGTTTTAACTTCCGAACCCTTTTTTTTGTGTCTGCCACGCTGGGAGACTTTGCAAAATTTTTTTTTTTTAAGGGTACGTTAGTTTTGAAAAAAAATAAAATTTATGGAGGTTAATTTAAAAAATTTCCTATAGATACGGAAGAATCGCCCATTTTTAGGAAAAAGATATACACGGCTCCATTTACAGTTCGTTTTACAGTATATAATTTTTTTAAAATCATACACTCATCTTTTATAGTACATTATATTATATGAAATGAAATATATACTAAGATACATTAGCATATTTTTTTCATAATGAAAAAAAAGGAAAAATTGGGTCATATATTATGTTAGCACCCATACGCTAAGATAACGCAGTATATACTAAGCTTTCTTAACGTATGGGGCTGTAAAACGAACTACAAAACAGACTGCGTGTATCAGCGCATTTTTTTTAATGCTGGGGAATGGTCACGTAGACACCTCTTTCCATGCATGTATCTTTTTGAGTGGCATGCATATTTAGCCAACTTAATTTCATGCATCTCTAGTGAATATATAGCATGCATTATATTATATATATCGTTAGCCCCGTTACTCTTTTTTTTTTTTTATACGATGGAGATACATTCCGTAATTGATTTTACGGTTACCTTTATTTGTTTGTCCCAGTCTAAAGAATTTTTTTTTTCAAATTTTGCTAATTAATCAGAATTTTTAACATAGCGTCAAAACTTGAATCTAAGCCCACTCTTTACATAGACCCTAAATTGTCGTGCTGCTCTTTTTTAAAAAAAATTCACATGTTCAAATTTATTAGAATATATATATTTCATTTATTATAAGAGTATATATGTGGTGATATGATTTTTAAAAATTAAAAATACTGTCTAATTGTGTTTTGGAATATAAAAAAACATGTGTAACACCTTTGATTTAATTCCTAAACAGTATCACCCCTACTTGGCGCGCAAAATCGGCCTGAATCAGGATGGGGGCTTTTGATTTAATTTGGGGAGCCCATCTGACCAGGTGGTGGTTGTGTATTAGGTTCACTATCATTTCTAAATGTTTTTGAATGATTGAAAAAGTACTATGATGTCTTAATAATTAAAAAAATTTGAAAAAGTGCTATAATGCCTCGTATATTTTTCATATTGTGCGTTTGTTTATCTTCAAAATATGGATTTCCATTTAATATAGATAATTTTCACATCTTTTCTATTTTAAAAAAATGAATCATAATCATCATAGTCAGTTTCTATTGATTGGGTTTGTTTTACACTTAACCGGGAAGGGGAAAGGTGAGGAACTAAGGTGGGCCTCTTCAACTATTTACGGGGAGTTCTGTTACACAAATTTTTTTTTTCAACCCCATTTCTAATCCAATAATCTCGATAAAAAATCACTGAAACATATACTTGTACTAACAAATTATATGCTTTTATAAAAATATTTCATATTTTTCATAAATACATTAACACAATTCATTGAGGTATATATATACTTTATTTTTTATAAAATGATGTATCATGAAGTATATTATTTTTACAAAATTTAAATCACATGTAAATTGGAATTCTAGCTTAAAAAGAGGTTGTACATAACAACATCTTAATTGTTGGATATGCATGCATATTCTGTCTCAACTTATTTATAGGTATTATCTTGGTTAGGGTGACTTGTAGACGTATGGAATGGGCCCAACCCCAAGAACAGGAGTACCAGAATTGAAGTCGCAGAAGAAGCGATGGTCAGAAGAAGAAGGTAAAATTTTATTGGACCAGATAAATAAACATGGTGAGAAGGACTGGGACCAGTTACGAAATGTACCTGGTCTGAACTCACGCAGTGGCAAGAGCTGCCGCTTGCGTTGGTTCAACCATCTAAGGCCAGGCTTGAACAAGGATTCATTAACAGAAGCGGAGAAACAGAAGATCAATGATCTTCAGAAGAGACTGGGCAACAAATGGGCTAAGATAGCTAAACATGTGAGTTGTAATTATTCAGTTATGTCTTACATTTATTTTTCAACTACTTCCAAAAAATTATCTGCTCTGACAGTCTCTTTTTCTATAAAAATTTCTCAGTTTCCAGGGAAGACTGATAACGACATCAAGAACTACTGGAATTCAAGTAACAAGAAGCGTCAACACGCTGTTTTGCCAATCTGCCCTCCTGAACTTTCCTTGCAGCAAGCTCTGAATGTGAACCAATATGTGGATAATGAACCACTGCCCGTCAACAACCTGTCTTACCATTCAGCATTCAACATGCCAACTCAGGGGTGTGCACCATTACAGAATCCGTCCTAAGCTCTAATTCAGGGGAGTGCACCATCACAGAATCAACCCTGTGTTCCAATTGAGGGGTGTGCACCATCACAGAATTCGTTCAATGTTCCAATTCAGGGGTATGCACCATTACAAAATCCGTCTCATGTTCCAATGGAGATCCAATGTCCCTCCGCTGCAGCCAACACACATCATGGTGAGACCTTGTTTTTCAACAAGATCGACACACAGTCTTATGATTCAGAATTCAGCATGCTAGGTATTGGACTTGCAACAATCCAGAATTCTCACTGCGTTCCAAAGGATCTCCAATATCGTCCCACCGCTACAATGGAGCAACAATGGCCCTCCTCATCTGCAATGAACCAAAATATGAACGATCAATATGTTGCTGCCAACACACTACATGATGAGCTCCGTGATACACCATTGGTGAGTGAGTATACATACCTTTTTAATGATATACCATTGGTCAGTGAGTATACATACCTTTATATAAATATCTCTGTGATATACCATTGGTCTCCGAGTATACATACCTTTTCAATAAAATATCTCATTTGCCGAGACGAACAGAAAAACAACATAAATAATTTCTGGAACCTTTCCTCGCAGCAACCACTCAATGTGAACCAATATGTGGATGTTGTCGAGCCATTGCCATTGCCTGTCAACAACATCGACACGGTCTCATATGCTGCTCTATTACAGAATTCATCCAATGCTGCAATGGAAATTCATCAATGGCCCCCCTCCTTTGCAATGAATCAAACTGTGAACGATCACTATGTCGATGTGAATATGCAGCATGATATGAAGGATCTTTCATATGGCGGCAGTGAACCTTTGGAATTCGCTCCTCCTCTTCCGATGGGCTGTTCAGTGTTCGGCGAATCCTCCACTCCTATTTATCAATCCCTTCCGGATATGCCATTGTATAGTGAGTATAAAGAGTAATCAAGTCTCTTGATTAATCTGCATGAATTGCATATTTAATTGTTGATGCAACCACGTTTTTAGAGTTAAATCTCAACAGTATGAAATGATAAATAAAAAATAAAAAAAAACATATAAGAGAACATGCATATATATTCATGTCGTTTCTCACATACACAGTTGTATCTTGACAATGAAGTGAGTATGTAGATTTGTAGGGGGTTTTGAGATTTTTAATACATTGTAGGGGGTTTTCTGGATTTTTAACATATTGTAGGATTTTTTTTGGATTTTAAACACGTTGTAAGAGTTTTTGGTATATTGTGTTTTCAGTCAAAGTTAACCTAACAAAATATTCGCATAATATTCATCATGCATCTATCAACGTAATTTTAACTCGACAGGCAACTATTTGGATTTTCATGGGTGTTTAACCTAACAAAATATTTGTATAATATTCCTCATCTATTGACATAATTTTAACTCATACAGTTATTTATATTTTCATAGGTGTTTAGAGGGGGTTACGTGAACTTTCAAAAATATAAGGGAGATACATACATAGTTATCGACCAGCTTTTTTGGGAGTCATGTGACTATCTCTTTAAAAAAACATAAGAAAAATCACAAAGTCATCTCACAAGATAATAATCTTTTGGTTTCTCGTATATTTTGAAATTTTCTGATGCATCATTTATTTTTCTTTTTCTTTTTTTCTGCAGGTCCTGACCCCGCCATAACAGAAACATTGTTTTCCCTCTCTGATTCTCTAGACCATTATCCGATGTTTGATCTATCATTGTTTCAGAATATATGGCCTACACAAGTCGCTCATGAGAGTTTGAAAGACCAGTACTTTGTTACAAATGAATCTGATTTGCCAAACAAGCCGTGATGAGTGAGTTCGGGGGGGCATGGAAGAGGAGTTTTATCAACCATAGAAACAATAGCAACAGCATTCAGAAGTTAGACACTGCTCCACTTAATTTCTTAATTTCCTCTTCAGTTTTTTTTTTCTTTCTTTTTGTGTGTAGACGAAGGGGTTATATTTGTTTTTTTTCCGAGATAAAAGGTTTTTGGAGGTGCGATCATACCCGCACTAATTAACCAGATCCCCATTACGCGATTATATATTTTTTGTATTATTTATGTGCCAATTTTGATTGATCTTAAGTTTCAACATTTATAAAGGCTAATAAATACCCAGCTTTATGTTGTGAATCTAACCAAAACCTCTTAAATATCCTTCATAGCTTTTATTGCAATCAAAATATTTTCATGCATGCTTCTTTTTTGAGATAAAAAAAGAACTCGAATACACATTTTCGTTTATGCTTCTTAAATCCCAACAAAAGCTACCTCCCTACCTCCAACATAAAATGTTTGAATACACAAAACAGAAATACTTTGCATCAAAAGAAGATGAAAAATCCAACACCCAGATGATAATAATTCCATCATCATCAACCAACAAAGCCTAAACCATTCACAAAAACATTTAAAAGAATGGCCAAGAGAAGAGACTCACCCACATAAGATCGGATCACACAGAGCCTCTCAAACCTCACGAAATCGGCCCCTCAAATCCATCTATGCAAAAAAGGGGATAAATTTCAGATTAGATCTCGCAAAACACAATAATTATAATCATAAATTGGGGTGCTTTTCGTGGTTTCTGCACCTGAATAGAAACAGAGATCCGAATCGATGCGATCGCTGAGATCTGAGACTTCCTTTGACAGAGACACCGACGAAAAGAGCTTCTCATTCAGATCGATCAGGTCCCCCTCCGAATCACCGCAGTCGCTCCTCAGTTTCAGCACGAGAGAGCACGCGATGGAGAGGTCACGTTGGGTCTTGAAATGGTCGTCGGGGAACCCTAGGAGGCATCGAGAGGGACTTGAAATGTTCGACAAGATCCACCGAATCGAATGGGTTCGATGAGATTTGAGACTTCATTTCAAATAGAGGTCCACAGAGAGATAGCTTCCCATTCAGATTGATGAGGCCCCCTTCCGAATCGCCGCAGTCGCTCCTCAGTCTCGCTGTGGGAGAGGGAGCGAGCTCGTCTTGAAATGGTCGCCGAGACTCGAGTGGCCCGAGACATCGAAAGAGACTAGTACAATTTAATAGAGGGTGCGGTTATTCTCACCAACTAAGTGCACGATCCCACCCCATTGAATATTTATAAAAAAAAATTGGACTTTTTTTTCATTATATTGTATTAATCTCACCACCTGTACGCATCCCACCACCCCAAATCTAACCACCAACGCTCCACGCCTTTTTAGCAGCATTCGATGACTGAGAGATAGAAGGCAACGCTGATACCCGTCATCACTTTGATCAACAAATTCTTTATTAAAATCTCGTCCATAGATATATACACAATCCCATCACCTAAATCAAAATAAAATCAAACTCTTATTTTCTCCGCCATATCTCTCCTTTTTTCAGCTGTCGACGGGAGTTGGCAATCTCGACGGACCGGCCAATCACAGTCGACGCCCCTCCTTCTCTCCGGCGACTCTTCGGTTCATCTCCACCGACACCTACCCTTCCTTTTTTGTGTATGTGATGCCCTAAATGAAAGAAAAGAGACCCAACGTGAATGTGTAAGACATTCATGATTTGTGAAAATAGTTACTGTATTTGACATTCTGTGGATGTCATTTTTTTTATGGTGTTTAAGGTGACTCATTTATTGTTGTTGGAGATTACAGTAATGCATGTATCATTGAATGTTATAGAGTAGTAATGTTATTAGTGATGATTGTTGTAATGATTATCTTTTTTACACATTCTTGCCATGATATTGGATTGTTGTTGTAAGGCTTTTGGTGTGATGGTTTTGATGATATAAGTGGTGGTGTTGGATGTGATAATAATTGGGTAGTCATTATGTATTTTAATAGAATGGATTGTTTGGAAGTTGAACTGGGGCTCCTTTAAACTGACACACCAATGTCGAACTACATAAGGTGGAGTTGACTATTTTATGTTATCCGTTATTGATCAGGTTGACGGAAATCCGTCGAACTAGGGCTCCTTTAAACTGATATTTTCCTTTAACACACCAATGTCAAACTACATAATGTGGAGTCGACTGTTTTATGTCATCCGATGTCAATTGGGCTGACGGAACCTCTGTCGAACTGGGGCATCTGTAAATTGACATTTCTCTTTGACACACCAATGTCGAACTACATAAGGTGGAGTTGATTATTTCATGTCATCCGTTATCGATCGAGTTGACGGAATTCCGTCGAACTGGGGCTCCTTTAAACTGACATTTCCCTTTGACACACCAATGTCATAATACATATTGGAGAGTTTACATAATAATGTCATCTATTGTTGATTCGGTTGATAACCCTTCGTCGAATTGGGTTCAAAAATTGAAAACATATCTACTCAATGGGACACATCAAATTTCGTTCACCAATTTATATTGTGTGTAAACATCCAAGCAGAACTTAACAAAACCAAACATTGAGAATTACATGCATTGTCCACAAACATTCAAACATGTACTAATTCAAAATCATTCATTAAAAGCCATTTTATTAAAAGCCAACACTTAATAAATTAGTGGTGAAGTTAAAATAAGATTTTTTAACAGTGGTCATGATCGTTGTGGGACAAGATAATTTAGGCTCCGTTTGGAAACACATATTGAAAAATAGTTTTTGGAATAAAGCTGTTTTTTAAGATGATTTTAGACCTTGACTTTTTGGGATGCTTTTTTTTAATTTAGGAATCAATATTTGAAAAGGGTTTAATGTTTGGTAGAGAAAGTTGCTTTTCAATTCAAAAAATCGATTCCGATCGAAAATCACAGTTTCTGAGCTTTTTAAAACACGGATTTTGAGAGAGAAATTAAAAGGAATCCAGTTTTTTATTCCGCCGGAATCCGCCCCGTTTGGTTGCACGATTTTGAGATTTTAGCTTTTTGAAAAACAAAATCGTCCCAAACGCGCAACCAAACGGAGCCTTAGAAAGATACCATTCCTATCTTGCGTATTAGGTGGCTTGGGGGGGACCTGTTAGGTCTGCCCCCACTTTTTCTCCCTTTTCGACTAGCTCTCAATATGTAAGGAATCCTTTTTTTTTTTAATTATAGAATTGAGTTGGAATGCAAGTCTTTTTCTTCTTTTTTTTATCCCCCAACAAAGTGGCTCTTTTTTGGACGTTAATGCACTTAATTCTTTTTGCGCCCCTTTTACAATATATTATTAAAGTGTATGAAATTACTTAACTTAGTATATATTTCATTGGATCGTATATATTCAATTATAAAAAATATAAAATTACATGCATACTCAATTTTTTTATTATTATAAAATAATATATTTTATTAGCTATGTACAAACTTAGAAAAACAAAATCAAAACATGCGGGCTATAAATGAGGATGCAAACAGGGTAGATCGTAGTTGTACAAAATATAGATCAACTACAAAATAGATCATGTTAGTGTAGTTGTTGTGCTCGCATTGTATCTTGGGATACCAAGGCTCTATTTGGAACTAATTATGAAACAAATTTTTTTTATAGTAAAATCAGCTTTTAAATACCTAAGTCCAAGCAGTATTGTTGATCAACTTCATATTTTAGTTTCAAATTTTAGATTTTAAGTCAACAAATACAAGTTCCTGTGTTTTTATAATCAACTATTTCAATCAACTTCGAACATGTACTACCTTCTTTTTTCTTTTTTTTTGGTGTAAAAGGCCTTCTACTTCTAATTAAGGCAGCATATTACACTTACAAAAAGGTTAGAGGCAGATGCCTGCGCTATGCGTATACACTGTTTAAGGCTGAGTGCATGATGAGTAAGAGTACCCCGGACCTAGCCATCTTCCAAAAAACTGTACCAAATGTCCCGTTGAATGAACCGCGCCTGTCTAGACATAAAAACATGTTCTACATATCTTTGAAAAGTTGGCTGTAAACGGGAATTTTAAAGGTAGGCCAAAATTGGTTGAATAAATAGTCCTGTGTATGCATTCCTTTGGAATACCACTTTTATTTTGTTTTGCGTGCCTCTTTATCTTCTTTGATATGGGCCCGTCTATCCCCACACACCATTTGGCCATTATCACCAACCTAAATGAAAAATAAAAAATAGATGCACTCCTTCATTTTTGCCACTAAAAACACCAACCACCTCTTTCCACCAACCCAAAAATAAGGTTCCCTGTTCCCACCAACCAAATCAAGAAAAAACCCCAAACCCATATCCTTCTCTCTCTCTCACCGTTCATTTCATCGCCGTCGACCGCGACATCCGCCATCGACGGCACCAGTAGGAAGCTCATTCATCCTCCGACGACCCTCCCATTGATATTGCACATTTTCTCCTCTCTATTGTGCAAATCAATGCCCTAATCCAAAACCTTCACTTAAGTAAGCATCCATGCTTATCCTCTGTTTTTATAAATTTTTTGTGGTTGCCAATAATGTTTTGGCATTGGTGATGCTTGTTTAAGGTTTGTGGGTTCCAAAATGGCTGTATTTTTAGGGTGTAGGGTTGAGGTAGCTGGGATGGTGTTGGAGGGTGTTTCATTTGTGTGTAATGTGTAGTTCATTCTAGTGTTGGTGGTTGTGATGGTTGTTGTTAGGGGGTTTATGGTGGTGTTGTGGTCATAGCGTGGAAGGTGGTGGTTGTAGGGTTGTTAATGGTTGACCATAGTTATAGTCATTAAATTTATTTTATGTAATTACTAACAATTTACATTAAATTATTTGTGAACGAAATGTTTTTATAGGATTTGGAATTACACGGTTTATGTTGATATATTCAATATCCAGAAGTCGTCGTTCTTTTCAATAAAGGATCTCTCAATTTTTTTAGTCCAGTTCGACTGGCCTGTGGTCGACTTGTTATATATTGTATCGACGAACCTTTTGTCGAACTGGTATTTCACAAATCCACTGTTAAAAAATCTCCAGGTCGACAGAGTATTAGTCGCCCACCAATACATCCGGTCGACTAACGGTCTGTCGAATTCAAGTCACATGAAAGGAAGTCGACGTACAAAACTCGGGTTGACTAAGAAGTCGTCGTTCTTTGGGTTGAAGGATCTCTCCATTTTTGTTCTCCAGTTCGACTGCCATGTGGCCGACCTGTTATATATTGTATTGACAAACCTTTTGTTGAACTGATGTTTCAAAAATCCATTGTTAAAAAATCTCTAGATCGACAGAATATTCGTCGTCCACTAATACATCCAGTCGACTAAAGCCTTGTCGAGTCTATATTTATTTGCCCGACAAAGCCTATGTCGACCTGGAGATTTTGGGATTCCACGGTCCAACGTCACCAGATATTTGGAGAACTAACACTCCTCATAAATACTTTAAGACAACATGTGAGTATTTCACAAACATTTCATAATAACATCAAATAGAAGGTGATTCATTCACATTCATAAAACCCTCCAATAACCTGGAACATTTCACACACGTTTATAATTACTCAATCAATCTATAAGACTAGAACATCATATACATTTCACTTAGTTTATGGATTCTAATTGTTGGTGAACAGATCACATATAAAATGATGTATTCAAATTACAAAATATGCAAGGAAACAAGCATCATTGTCGGTCATGCCTCCTTTTCTTTATCCTACAAGTTGTTGTCGCTGCATCGTCCAGAGGTGTGCCATCTTGTAGATACTGAATGACATCTCGAGCCACTCTTTGCACAGTCAAAATGGTAGTTCCCCTAACCAAAATCAATTCTAGGTGGTGAATAGTAGTGGTATGCTATAGCAAAAATCGAAGGGCATTCAATACCACGTTTCTAATGACAGAATTAAAAATAGCATATTCTAGATGTAAAACATTACCGCATTAACATCGACATCCTGTGTAATTTTTTTTCCAAACTTAACCATTACCAACTATGAGCAAGGGGATTGTTTACACAAACACATCATTCAACGATGATAAAACATGGTTATAATGGTCATATATATTGACTTAAGTAAACAATAAGAAAAAATAAATAAATGCCAACAACCTGGAACAGGATATTCATGTCAACAATGAAACATATTCAAAGATTGGAGACTTATAAGTCTATAATTAGGTGATCATTGTCAACATAGTTGGTTTATTTTAATAAATTTTCAAACTTGCTATACATCAACTATATATTGAGATTAATCTCATGTACTTTTCTATACTCACCCACTCTCTCTCACTACATGCCTAGCTAGGACCAAGAGCACGTTTTTATACCAGAAGTAGTGTTGATAAGGAAACATTGCAACTTTTCATCTAATTGTAGTCTAATTAAAGAACATTTCATTTAAAATACATGAAAAACGTATATAAACAAAGTACAGATATGAGAGAGAGATCTGGTGGTCATGCATTGTGTATAATTTTCAAATGTATTGTTATATACAATTGGTTTGTTATTATATTATATGACAGTCAATGTTTCATACAATTATATAGACTAAGCTAACTTGGTTTATAGTGCATGAAAAAATTGGAAAAAATAAAGCTAGCTAACAGATGTATGACATGCTGATAAAAACATTCTCATATATTAAAAGCTAAAAAGACCCAAAAATAAAATGAATAATAGCTCAATCTTAAGATGAAATTGAAAAAAAATTATGTGAATATAAATATCCTAAAAGCCAAATCAAACCATTAGCAGAAACAAGTGGTCTTGTCCTAGTTCATGCTTATACAAAAAATCATTTTTTTTCTTTGCTATTCAATCATTGATGATTAGAGGCATACGAGGAGACTTGATTTCATATATAAACCTAATGTTTTTATCTTGATTTCTTGATACTCCCCATTACAAACCCATGTTCTTTTATCCACAATGATAAAACATGGCTAGACAAGAACAAATGCTTTGAAAACCTATTCGTTCACAACAACAACAATGATAATCCCCATCTACCACCATACCAATTACAAAAATTCTTTCACAACTCTAATTTCATTCATAACCCACATCTTCTCTCTATTCATTTCACTCAACACACCTGAAAAATCTAATTTCTTTCACAACAACAATGATAATCCTAATCTATCACCATACCAATCACAAAAATTCTTTCACAACCCTAATTTCTTTCACCCACGCATTCTCTCTTAACTTTCACCCAACACATCATAAATCTCTTAAAACCCTAATTTCACATCAACAACAGTGTTTATCTCAATACATAGTCCATAGATCACCAAACCCTAAATTCTTTCACAACAACAACAACGATAATTGTCCATAGATCACAATTATTAATTGAAAGATAATTTCATTTACATAAATTTCATTTTAGGGGAGTGTAGTGGCTTACCAATGACCGAATAAACAGGACTTGCGGCGGCAAGGGTTGACGACAGCAACGGGGAAGACGGGGGTTTCGACGGGGAGCGCCAATCGGAGGTTTCCATGAGGAGCACCAGTCGGAGAAGATGTTTTGTGAAGGAAAGAGGAGGGATCAATAGGAGGAGAAACCAATGTGAGGGAGAGATAGGGGGAAAATGGAAATGGACGTGGGATTAGTGATGCAAAACATTGGTATATAAAGGATGGTGTGTTTAGTGAGAAAAAAAGTAAGTGGTGGTGGTTATAGTGGGTTGGTGATAATAGGTAAATGGTACGTGGGGATAGACGGGCTCTTTGATATATGGAGAAGCGATTAGGTGCAGCGGTGTGGCGGTGTACCCCTCGTGCAACAGCCTAATCTGACCGTCGGATCAGTGTAGTCCAGATCTGACCGTCGGATCTGTTTTCATAAAAAAAAAATCCAAAACCTGTTGTCTAGGTTACCAAGTCACCCTTATAAGCCTCATTTTCACCCACTCATTCTCTCTCCTCTCATTTTATTTCACCCCTACCAAAACAAACTGAGACGAAAAGAAAAAACAAAGTCACGAAGAAGGCGAAGAGGGCCACCGTGACACGCGCCAGTCAGCCCCACCTCCCACGCCGGTCAACCCCACCTGCCGGTATTTCAAGCCTAAAATGCATGGTTTCTTTAGATCTAGGGTTTGTTTTAGATTTATCTACAAATCTAGCTTATCTTTCTCATTTATTTGCAAATCTAGGGTTTCTTCATATCTAGGGTTTGATTTTTTCACACTTGTTTTAAAATCTGAGTTTCACATATCCAAGTTTTTTAGATCGGTCTCTTCTCTATTTTGTGCTTTTTTGTTTTTGGTATCTGTACATCCATTAATGTAATCAAGAATTTGCTATTATATAGTTGCTGGTATGAATCGTCTATCTTTATGTTTTTTTACTGTTGAAGATAACAAAATCATGGTGACAATGATCTTGAATAGCAAACCATGTTTGTATTAGGCTCTATTTTGCTGCACTCTCTCTGTTCACTTTGTTTCAAGTCCAGAAGTTGGTGATTTTAGAAGTGGTCTACATGTGCGAGGTCTAGATGTTGAACTTCTTGTAATAGTTGAATTTGTTGAATGTAGTGGTTGAACTTGTTGTAATGGCTGATGTAGAACTTGTTATAATGGTTGATGTGCTGCTGGTTGATTAAACATCAATTCATTCAACTAATGTTTATTTTTTGAAATGATGTTGCAATTCTATATATTCAGTTTTTTTTGCTTCCTTTTAGGATTTTTTTCAATCTCAATTTCATGTGAAATTATAATATACTATCATATTGGATGTGTGTATAAGAACTGCTAGGGTGACCTTGGAATGTCAGAAATGCCAGGATATATTTGTGTGTGTTTGTGTTCTGAGTCCCTCATTTGCACAATCTATAAATGTCAACTTAAGCAATGTCAGAGATGCCAGGATATATTTGTGTGTGTTTGTGTTCTGGGTGCCTCATTTGCACAATATAACAAATGTCAGTTTGTTTTGGTAGGGGTGAAATAAAATGAGAGGAGAGAGAATGAATGGGTGAAAATGAGGCTTATAAGGGTGACTTGGTAACCTAGACAACAGGTTTTGGATTTTTTTTTTTTTATGAAAACGGATCCAACGGTCAGATTAGGCTTCCGCATGAGGGGTACATCGCCACGCCGCTGTAAGTGTTGGGCCTATGTAAATGGTCCATTTCTTGGTTGACCAAAAATTGGGTACACCCATTTTTCTTTCCAACAATTTAGTCTCATATCGGTTATATCCACTTGTTTCTTTCACCTTATATATTGAGACACACCATTCCATTATTGAGACTTGTTGGGTCAAACCCTTACGCGTGCGCACACGAGGCACAGCCCATTAACCCGTGGGTTTGGATTTCTGGTGAAAAAACTAGTTAACCGGGCGTGCGCGCTCGCACGTCACGCCTGCGCACGAGGCGGGCCGGGTCGGGCTGCGGGCCACACATGCGCGCGCAGGAGGGGTGCAACCTCTCCACGAGCCAACTGCCCCTTCTGTTCTTTTATCTCATCCCACTGCTATCCTAAATGAAATTGAAAAGAATTTTCCAGAATCATTGCATTCGTCGTGTTGGTTTACGGGCTTATAGCTATGTTCAGAAAGTCATTTAATTTACACTCTGTTTTGTACATTCATGAGTTGCAATTAAACACACAACAATACAAATTCATTAACCATGAAAGAGGTAAAGAATTAATAGTGTAGGCCAATACACATTTGTCACACAATGTGCGAGGGTGGGCACATCCTATTCCAAAAATCACACAAAATTTTACTTTCAGTGCAGTACTGTAACATCAATTCAACCTATGTCAAAAAAGAAAAATATATATGTATATACCAATCTATTCACAGCCTCAAAATCTCTCACACTAGCTAGCTCATTTGATCCCCCTCAATCAAATCAAACCATCTGAGTAACTCCAGTGGGGATCATGTTATGATTGTGGTGATTATCATCAGCCCACCCGTGCATGGTCGAGTCATACTTCTCCCCGTCCCCCCACAACGCGTACGCCTCCTCCCCGTGCGCGGCATCGTCGTCTTCTGTTCTTTTTCTGTTATTCTTCAGTTCTGGTTTTTCCATTACAGAAGACTGGTCTACACCCTTCCTCCTTCTCCCTGTCTGATCTGAGCATCTGAAAGGATCGCGGCCGTTCACTGTGGTCTCCTCGTAACTCTCACCCTGAGGAGGCATAACCCTGATGGTCGTATCTCTCAGTGGTAGGAGCCGTTTAACCCTGTGCATGAGGGAGCCTTATTCACCGAGGACAGAACGTCTCTACTCGCTTCCACCAAATTGATTTGTTTTTCTAATCCTCTCTTAATTGTTTTCAGAATATTTTGCTGTGTTTTCATACTGGTTTGAATCTGTGGCTTTACTAGGTTTTGGCATTGCTCTTATTTTAAAAGAAATTTTTTCAACAACCGCTGCACCTAATCGCTTGTAAGAGGGATGATTATATCACTTGTACACTGAAAACTCAAATTCATGCATTTATTTTGCGAATAAAGATAAGGATTTGTAACAACGAGGTTAATTAAGAGAAAAAAACATGTTTGTTCACCTTGGATACATTGTAATAATTAATAATAATTGTAATAATTAATAGTAATCAAATACTAATAGATCATAATAGTTATAACCGAGAAAAGCAAATATAATTCATTCAATTTTATATATTCAAAACTATGACATTATTTAATTATACATGTTTTGATAAAAAAATTTCACATTTTGTATAAATGCATCAATGCAATTCATTGTAGTACATGTTTTATTTTTTATAAAAGCATGTACCTCATTAAATGAGATATAATATTTAAAAAATTCAAAACATATTAGACTGTAATTCGACTGAAAAAAGATTGTACGAAATATTGTCCATTAATTAAACAGAAAATCAAGTAAAGCTAAACACTGGACATGAAATATTATGCAATGCTAAATATGAATGCCAAAATTTAATTAATACGGAATGTTAGCCCTCTTAACTATTCTTATTAAAACCATCATTTTTCAAAACTAATAACGTAATCCATCAAATGGTTTTTGTTTTATACTAAACCAAACATACTATAAATATGAATGGGGCCATGGGGCAGTGGGTGCAGCATGTGCACCTCGGCATCTCCAAATATTTTAAAAGCATCATAGAGTGAGTAAAAAATCCGGTGAAAGCAACACATCCACCGCCAACCAATATAATGCTTAAATTGCAAACGCAAACAACCATCAATATGAGTCAAAAAAGAATACACGCTTTTCAAACAAAATGTGACTTGGGACTCAACAGTTAACACCAACGCGGAATGGACCCTACTTGAGTTAAAATATTTGATAGATATGATTCTTAATATTTATATTTGAAACATTAAAGATTCGGTTACTCTAAAAAAAAGAGTACTTAGTTCATGTTTTGTTGTGTTTGTAGTTAGTCTCTAACATATTTTTAGTATTGTGGAGGGAAAGGGTAAACACCACATTCATGTATCATGAAGTTATGGTTTCCAGTGATGCATCGTTATCTAATAATTTTCGTGAGATTATATTAACATGGATAATTAATCCAATGAAGTAAAAGATATCTCCATATACCTATTTTTTTTTAATAATTATATTAACAGTCCCTTCTTTTTGGACCTAACTACATAATTTAGATAATGATAATTAAGTAGGAGAATCCACGCCTATGTTGGAGCTATGATGATGATAGTTTGCCTTGGCTTTAATTGGAAAACTTAATTCAGGAAGCGCACTAGAGGACACGCAATTTATATATTCCATAAATAATAATCTCTAACTACGTTTCAATACCAAATTAATTGAGAACCACCCAAAGTGGAAACCTCCGAAACATCCAATCAGGACATATTAAATTAGGTTCCAAACTGAATTATCAAAATATTTAAAAATCTTCACTTAAAAATATAATTATCTTCACATGTAGCCGAAGCAATTATTAACGTCAGTGGTCCAGTTTTGATATTTTTTAACCCCCAGTTTGGATACGAATGTAAACTATTGCAGGATAAATATGGATTAATTCATTTTCTTTTTAGTTATGTTTTTTGTTATTCTCGTTGGACAAATATTATGGTGCATTTGGATGTGAAGTTGAAAATATGAGATTCTTAAAATCTTATATTTCAAACTCAGTTTTTGAAAAACTATGTTTTATTAGATTTTAAACGCAAGATTTTTTGGTCTAAAAAGAAATATTGTGATTTGAAAAACCAAACGCTGTAAATATGTTTGGATATGAGTTTCAAAAATTTTAGCTTTTCAAACACATAATCTATTTAAACTAATATTCAAATGGACCCTTAGTGTGGAGGAAAAAATTTACATCTTCTCAAAGAACAACACGTGTTAAAGATTAAATGGGTGCGGATCGGCGCACCTAAAAACCAATAGCCCGATTTAGTGAGAGCGAAATAAGCGAATAGTGATTAGACACTCCTGAGCAGGTGAGACATGATCAGATTGGTTTCCACTCAAGATGACTCAGATCTGATTGGGGCAGCTTTTCATCTCAAGGGTGAATGTCACATCGCACCTTGTACAGAACCCTAAAATCCGAGCAAACAAAGACCATGAAGAGAATTATTGTAACGATCAAGTATCTGTTCAATATGTAACGTTCAGATAGTTGATTAAGACTTGTTGTCCGTTTAATATGGATGATTAAGGGCACATTCACAAGGTATGAAGGAAGGCGGTTACAATAAAACTCACGAACCGCCATTAAAAGGGAAATTGTTACAACAGCTACTTGGTCGGTGAACCCTATAAAAAGAGAGAAGGTATAAGAAACAAGGTATGAGTTCTATCTGCTAACAAGCCACATGAAGAGTGAGATTATCTTTGGAGTCCCCTTGATTGATACCATACCGATGGCCCTCTTATTTCTTTGTGAGTGTAGGAATTATATTCGGTCAGGTCCAGATTTGACAAAGATCGGAGATTCTATCCATTACGTTTATTGGAGGGGGAATTTTCCTCTTCAATTAGAATAAAACTTTTGTTGATTGATTGATCATATATAAGTTGTGAATAAACTATAAAAAGGTGAATAATTGTGGGTAAAAATTTATTAAAAATAAAAAAGTCATATGACATGTAAACCATGATTTATTAACATGTGGACTTCCTCTATATATATATATATATATATATATATATATATATATATATATATATATATATATATATATATAGGGAAGTGTTTGCGTGCGGCGAACGGCGGGTGCGGCAACGACTACGGGCCGTCGATCACGGGTCCATCGCATCGGACGGTCGGGTGCGATTCACGTCGACCGTTGGATGCGATGGACCCGCGATCGAACGGCCCACGTCGCGGCCGCACCTGCCGTTCGCCCACGTCGCGGCCGCACGCGATCGAACGGGGGCGATGGGGTGCGATCGTGCGACCGTGCGCCCCGTCGTGCGCCCCACACATCGACCGTGCGATCGATGTTCTCGGTGATTGCATGGTCGACGTGTTTTAAACACGGACCGTGCGATCGCGAGAACATCGATCGCACGGTCGACGTGTGGGACGCACGACGGGGTGCACGGTCGCACGACCGCACCTAATCACGTCCCTATATATATATATATATATATATATATATATATATATATATATAGAACTGATTGGGTAGGGCGGTGAGGCAGGTGCGGACTAAACAGGGACCGTCCGATCTGATGGTCTTTAATCCGACGGTGGATGTTAAATCTCACGATATTGAGTGTGAGATGTGCAACCGGTTATCAACAGTGATTCCCAAGTCAACCCAATCTCTCTCTCCTCTGTCTCAAACAGAACCTCGAAAGAAATAAATCTTTCAATCTTACAAAACCTCAAAATAAATCTTTCAATCTCACAAAACCCCTCTCTCCCCCTCACAAAATCCCTCAAATCGCTCCAGTGAACCAACCCCCTGCGGCCCGACCCCCTGCGGCACCACCTCCTGCAGCCCGACCCCAACTGCAGAACAACCCCCTGTGGGGGTATGTCCCCCCTGCGGCACCACCCGGTCGAGGATTTTCTCTTGAGGTGCTGACATCTCTTTCTCTCCCTCAAAACTTTCTTGACATTTTTGAAATCTAGGGTTCTTTTAAATAAAAAAAAACTTTCTTGACATTTTTGAAATATAGGGTTTTGAAATCTAGGGTTTTGAATTAATAATATTGTCTCTGTATTTTGTGGTGGAATTCTTCTTTTATATGAGTCACCTTCGGTATTCATTAGAAAAAAAAATTTTAAACATAGATTTGAAGATATGATAAATAAGTTACAATTCATTCCAAGTATCGTTTGGGTCTAAGTTTATGTTGATTGCCATAATGTCACGATCCAACCTAAATGAAGCATGTCCATCCTTTTATAGGATAAGTGACTAAACAGATGAATTATTTATTTCCCTAACAACATTAGTGAAAACTGGAGGTGCAGTGCCATTTTATTTTGTTACGCTTTGTTTTATTTATGAGGATACAGTACTTCAAGGGCATGAATTCATATCAACTATGTTAGGAATATTGACTATTGCTCTAAAGGGAACTGTGTAATGTTTCTAGAAAGACATGGAGAATCAAAATCTAGTTTCTTTTTCAAGCTAATCATAATTATCCATGTATTATGTACTTTAGATCACATGTTGTGATTGATATTTATTCTTTTTTTTTTCAGATTTATACATGTATTATGTATCTTAGATTACATGGTGTGATTGGTATTTTTTTTCAGATTTATATGTGTGTTCTTCGGGTCTTCAAAATGTTGGTAGTCTGCTCGGGTTATTGAAATGTTAGATGTTAAAAGGGTTTTTTCTCTTTTTTTTTTCAGATTTATACATGTATTATGTACCTTAGATTACATGTTGTGATTGGTATTTATTCTCTCTTTTTTTTTATTTGTGTTCTTCAGGTCTTCAAAATGTTGGTAGTCTGCTCAAGTTATTGAAATGTGGGATGTTAAAAGGGCTTTATCTTCTTCTTTTTCAGATTTATATACATGTATGTTTTAAAATCTAGGGTTTTGTATGTATAAGGCTGTGAATGAGTCCGCACCTGCCTCTAGGGTTTGTTCTTTTTTTTTTTCAAATTTGTATATGTAGATTTCATCTTTATTTTCAGATATAGGTTTTTTCAAACAAAAGTTAAAATCATATTTTGTAGAATTCATGTTAGATGAATATATAAAGCACGAATATCTGTTCTTCTACAATACTTGGTATATATGTAAATTGTGCCCTGATTAACAAAGTGATGTGCAATGGGAGGAAGTTTGAACTTTATTTGGTGATGATAGTCTAATAATTCGGAATGATAATTTAGTTTGAAGACATGCCTATTAAAGAAATTTGTTGGTTATGCATGCAGGTAGTCTATTGGGTTGCAACAGGATAGTAGTGTGCTTTGACTCTCAAACATGCATATCACTTTTTCAAGGTAATGGTATGGGTTCTCCTTTTATTGAGGACTCTATTAAGGACATCAGGTTCATGGTGGCTTCTATTGCACAAGTTCAATCTTGGAAGGTGTCTCGTGAAGCTGTGCAGACACCTGAAGAACTAGTTAACCAGAAGAAAAAAAATCACTAGACATACTCAGTTTTTGTAATTTAATATGTTGAGAAATGTTTTGTATTCTCATATCAAGAGCTTAGATATATATGTATTATACGTATAGATGATATTAAAGATGTATACTACATGAATCGTTTGTTACATTTGTGTATGCTTCTAATGAGGTGAGCTTTCACCAAAAAAAAAAAAAAAAGTTTAATGCATTAAGACAATGAAATTGTGGAATGATGTTTTATTTGTTCCAGGACCAGATTGAAGTGTTAAGTGTTCCAAGTGATTAAATCATATGACCAAGTTGTTGAGAGTGCATATCATTAAATCAGATGACTAGGTTGTTGAGAGTGTAAAATGTTAATGTTTTTTTTTACAAGTTCTCATATTTAGAAATAGTTTGAATGAGCAGTTTGTGGCTAGGTAAGTCAGTTTGTATGTTTTTAAAACTGCATATTCATAGGTTTGGTAATAAAGTAGTACACATTTCAATATTTTACTAAAGCTGAAACCTGTTACAAATAACATGAACCCAACAAAAAACACATCAACAATAACAGTATTTAATCAACAGAACAATGAACAATGAAACAACAATCACCAAAGCAGCAGTGACCAAAGGAACAGGTTCATCATCATTCGATACCCAAATTGTACCATCATCACCATATAATACCATAAATTTTCAACGCATTCATTAACAGTTTCACCATATAACACATAGATTATGAAAAACAGAGATTGGTTACAATATTTGAACATCAAAAACTAATATGGGAGTGTCCCCGGAGAGGATTCATCGCCGATGTGGGCGCCTTCAATCTGGTCCTGGAACACTTCAATCTGGTCTTGGAACAGATAGAACAAACCTGAATCATGATTAAAAATTGCAGATTTAATAAAAATAAGCATACAGAAAAGATGTAATTCGTTTGTGTTATCCATCATTGTACCCATTTTTCATGTCCTTGAAAGTAATTAGAACTACACACACAAACAAACAAAAAATATGAAAAATCTTGGATCTAAGAAAACTGAAAACATAAAAACCCTAAATCTGAAATAAATCTGATTTTTTAAAAACCCTAGATTTGAAAATGATTTAAAAAAAAACACTTCAAAAAATTTCTCCATGGAGTGGTCCCACGAGGAGGAGGGTTGCGGCCTGTTGGGGGTGATCGCCGCACGAGGAGGAGGTGCAGTGGGAGTGGTGGTCACAGGGGGTGTCGCAGCAGGTGGTGGGGCCACAGGAGGTGGTGCCGCAGGGGGTTGGTTCACTGATTGGGGCCACAGATGGAGCGATTTGAGGGATTTTGTGAGGGAGAGAGGGGTTTTGTGAGACTGAAAGATTTATTTCTTTCAAGGTTTTGTTTGAGACAGAGGAGAGAGAGAGATTGGGTTGACTTGGGAATCACTGTTGATAACCGGTTGCACATCTCACACCCAATACCGTGAGATTTAACATCCACCGTCGGATTAAAGACCATCAGATCGGACGGTCCCTATTTAGTCCGCACCCGCGATCACGGGCCGTCGATCACGGATCCATCGCATTCGATGGTCGGATGCGATTCACATCGACTGTTGGATGCGATGAATCCGTGATCGGACGGCCCATGTCGCGGCCGCACCCGCCGTTCGCCGCACATAATCGTTTCACTATATATATATATATATATATATATATATATATATATATATATATATATATATATATATATATATATATGCCGACGATTAGGTGCGGTGTGCGGTCGGTGCGGTGCGCGACGTGGGTCGTCCGATCGCGGGTCCATCGCATCCAACGGTCGACGTGAATCGCACCCGACCGTCCGATGCGATGGACCCGTGATCGACGGCCCGTGATCGCGCACCGCACCGACCGCACACCGCACGTAATCGGCTCCCTATATATATATATATATATATTTATAGAGAGAGAGAGAGAGAAAGAGAAACGATATATATATATATATATAGAGAGAGAGAGAGAGAGAGAGAGAGGGAGAGAAACGATAACATGCGGCTCATTCGGTCCGATTTTCACCGTGCGTGATTTTATTGTGACTGTTCGATCGGTGTTCCTTCGATCAAACGGTTAGATTTCGTTTCTTAAAAAAATTAAAAAATTGAATGGAACATGGATTACCCAGTCACCATGTCACTTGAAAAAGACCCCCTCCCCTGTTTACTCTTTCTCTCTCCTTTTCACTTTTTCAACTTTTTTTCAGATCTGGAACTAAAGCTCCTCCCTTGTCACCTCTCGCTACTAGCTCCCCCTCCCGCAGCCTCTCCCTCCCGGTCTCAGCACCCCCTCCCGCGACCTTTCCCACCCACGGCACCACCTCTCTCTCCCTTCCCGTTAGAGAACCATCTATCGTCATTTCTTCTTTGCATTTCTTAGTTATTCTTTTTACTCTTTTTTCCGTCATTAAAAACAAGTTCTCCATCTCTAGAGAGCATTGTCGATGTGAAAATGTCTCAGATCCCGTTTAAGTTTTTTTCCCTTTTCAATTTATTGTTTCCTTAAGGGTTTCTTGGTGAGATTTAATTCGTGTTTTGATTATATGATATGTTTTTAATCTTTGCAATGTTTGATTTTTTATGCATGACTAATGTTTAATGTATATTTTTGGGATTTTTTTTACTGGATTTTGTTCAGGAATATAATTATGGAGAGTTTGTTGCTTATTGATGCTCACTAATATGTCTTGTTGCTTTAGTAATACTATTTGTCTCTGTTCAATGATCAACGATTATCTTTCCTTTCTATGTTATGTGAAAAGTCTTTTGATGACTTTCAAGAACTTGAAAATTGTTGTGATGAAACATGTACTTCAATATATATGTGTATAGTTCTTTATTATTTCATTGTAATGGTGTTGTTGATGCTTATGGTTGTGTTTAAACTAAATAGGTTGTGGTGTTATGGTACTGTCAGAAGGCTGAAGGTGTTAGGGTGCAGCTATTCAACAGGTCCTTTGAGTTTAATGATGGTGCTTCTGTTTATGTTGTCTGATATACAGTAGTTTATTTTGTTATGTAGTTGCTATGCAGTTCAGCTTATCATTTTATTAAACATATATTACGTAGTTGATATGCAATTCACTTCAGTTTATTTCACATGTTTAATGTGACAATGAAGAAACAAATCAGCTTATGTTTCTAGCCATCATCACACAAATTATGACATATTCAATTGCCAAGTTAAACACTACATGGCCTTATTTCAAGAAATAGAATTTGTTATTATATCCAAGTTGCAGATCTAACTACATGTTTTTTTTAAGAAAAAACATGTTTATTTAATTTGTAGAATAAGTTTCTTTTTTGTTCAATGATTCGTGGGTGAGATTGTATGTCTTTGTGTTAATATTGAAGATGATAAAATCATGATGGCAATGATCTTGAATAGCAAATTATGTCTCTAATATAATAAGCTCAATGAAATCAAAATTTATTTATTAAGAGATTGGCTGAATAAATTGTGTTGGTTAAGTACCTATCATGCAGAGTAGTTATTCGACTTGTAAGAATTACCACAATACCTTGTCATGCATAGTAGCACACACCACCCATTTATTTATGCTCCCATCTATGTCAAAGTAAAACCTGGTCATTTACCTCTAAAACTTAATTCATCTTTGCAATGATATGACCTAGATGGCATTTTGGTTCACTCTCACTGTTCACCACACTGTTTCAGATCCAGAATTTTTTTATTTTTTTACAACTCTCTGTTCACTTTGTTTCAGGTCCAGAAGTTGGTGATTCTAGAAGTGGTCCACATGTGTGAGGTTTAGCTGTTGAACTTCTTGTAATAGTTGAACTTGTTGAATGTAATTGTTGAACTTATTATAATGGTCGCCGTACGGAGAGGCAGTGCAGATCGGGTGGGGGTGGCCAAGAAGGTGAGGGAGAGAGAGGGACGGAGAGTGGGAGAGGGGGTTGGGAGGTGAGGATGAGGGAGGGCGGAGGAGGTGTCGAGAGGAGATGGAGATCTGAACTTTAAAAAAAAATTAGAAAGGGAAGAGAGAGAAGCAACAAGTGGGAGAGGGGGTTGGGAATCTGGACGGACTGACTGGGTATACTGGTCTCTCTTCTTTTTTCCTTTAATCCGAATCTGACCGTTTGATCGAAGGAACACCAATCGAACGGTCACAATAAAATCCCGCACGGTGGAAATCGGACCGCATGAGCCGCATGTTATCGTTCCGATGGGGTGCGGTTGTGCGACCGTGCACCTCGTCGTGCGCCTTGCGACACTGGCCGTTCAATTGATGAACCAGTGATCGAATGGCCAGTGATTAAAAAAAAAAAATTTGAAACCGACTGAGTCGGTTCCATCGAGGACTCTCTCTCCCCCCTTTCATTTCTCTCCCCTTTCATCTCCAAAAATACCATCGAAACACCTCCCCTCCTCTCCCCTTTCATTTCGATCTCTCCAAAAATCACCACCGAAACACGTCCCCTCGATCGCACCAACTCCTCCTCCCCTTCTCTTCCAGCATCCCCAACTCCTACTCCCCTCGAATACCTTCCGGCATCCCCGTCCCGGCATCACCTTTCGTGCCCCTCCGGCAAACCTTATGACGAGAGTCCCTGGCCCCCTTCGGTTGTGGCTTCTGCGGATCCTCTGGTCTCACCAACATCAAGTAAGTTTCCAGTCAATGTGCGATTAGGGTTTGTCTTAAAAAAATTTTTTCCAAAGATTCATGAAATTGGATGATTTAGGATTTGATTTGGTGAGGGATGGGGTTGTCAATTGATTCTGGGGTTTGGGTTTTGGGGACTTTGTATGATTCGTGAAATTTGGAATTTATAATATATGAATGTTTTATTAGAATTTGTTTTGGTTCTGCTTAAGATTGAATGAGTTATGATTCTCTGATGAGGGTGTAGGTTTAAATCCCAATTGCAATATTCCTAAAAACAAAAAAAAACAAAAATTATATATATATATATATATATATATAGAGAGAGAGAGAGAGAGAGAGAGAGAGAGAGAGAGAGAGAGAGGAAGAAGAAGAAGAAAAACTGATGAAACTTTGTATAATGGGTGTAGATTTTAAGGTTTATAAGTGTTTTTTCAAGGTTTGTATAATTTATTTTTTTTAACACAGTCTTCACGAAACTTTGCTTTAAACTTAGCTATGGATGTTTGATGAAAATAGTTATGCATTGGTTTTTTAGGATTGACTTTTACACTTCCTATAATATAACATACTACCTGTAGAAGACGAAATCTTGATAATCCTCTCACATTACCTTTTAATTCATTTATTTATTATACATTAACCTTGTTGTTGCCATGTTTGTGTTCTGGTTTTTCATGATTTGTAGTATATCTTGTGCCCTTTTTTCATGGGATTTGAGAAGTCAAGGTTGGATTGTGGCCTCCAATATTTGTTCCATGGTCATGCAATTTTTGTTTTTGAAACATGTAGTTGTAATGTAACCTTTGTTTTTGAAACATGTAGTTGTAATGTAACATATCAACAGGTGATGCTTTTGAACCAAAAATACTGACTGAGCTCCCAAAAGAGATGTTCAAGAAGCCTCAGTTGAAACGCCCTACAACAGTTCAAGCCATAGAGGACAACAAACTCATCAAGCCTACTTTCTCAAAGAAGAAGCAAACTTTCCAAGGCAAGTCTCCTTTACTTGCTGCTTACAATTTTGAATGAAACTTCTTTAAGTGGACCATTTGATTGATTTGCGAGTTGTGAGCAGAGACCAATGAATCGAACAAGTGCCAGAGATCTGTAACAAAAGCTGCATCAAAATAGAGAGAATATTTGGAAGGAGATGAAGATGATATGCTCATAGATGAGGGCCCCCTTATCCTTCTTGAGCCATCGAGAGAATTTTCAAGTTGAGGATCAAATTGTGGAGGATGAAATCCACCCTGACTTTACATAAAGAGTTTCATCACTTTATTTGCCTTTTTAGTTCTTGATCGTTAATTTATTTTCACAAACTGGCCCACATTAAGTTCTATACTCAATATATTTGATATGTGTCTGATTGAGGCTTGTTGCTTTTGGGAAAATCTCGTGAAACTGAATTTCTAGTTATCCATAATCATGTATACTGTTTAATGTATGTTGGTGTGTTTTTTAAGGGTCATTGCTTAGAGTAATGGTGAAGTATATAGCTAACTGGATAAAGTCTTGGTCTAGTCCTTGGATGAGTCACTGTATATAAAAAAAGAAAATTGGTTATGACTGTGTCTAGCCTTCCTTTTCCAGTACTCTGCTATATGGGCTGGGTGATGGCCATTATTTGATTTATTTTCTAATTTTGATTTCTAAAAATAATTTTGATTATATACTTTTGTGTTCATTTTATTTAGAATATTAGTTTTCTTGGTAGGTGAATATTAGTTTATGAGCTTGAGTGAGTTGTTAAATACCGATTGCATAAGCAAAAATGGTTACAGTATCCTATGTCAACCACCTTAAAAGAAGTTGACATTAAACATTGACGGAACCTGGTAACTGAATTATGCTACATTATCATTTGAAAAAAAAAATGACATTCTGTTGCAAGTGGAGTGGTGATGTACAATAAACATGTGTTTGTACACAAAAAAATATTGCACTAGTTTTCATGCAGGTAGTCTTCTTAGAGCCAGTGCCTTGATGGAAATGCAGATTGTATCCAGGAGACCTGCAATCATGAGATGCTTTGGTGTCTAACTTGATTAATGGGAAGTTCAGCCTTAATAAAATTAAGGATCTACAAAGAGCTCGATGAGAAGATGAAACCTTCTCAGAAGCAGATGGCTAGATCATTTCCCATCAGATGGCAAAACAAGGATTGATTTATCAAATTTAACAGTGACTATCGTTCACAAGAACACAAGTTGGTATCTCAGAATCAGATTGCTATGAGTACAGAAATATTGTATACTTTCAATAAATTCGATTATAGCTGATTTTGTGAAACCTTACCTACAGTGCACTGAGAGATTTGCTTCGAATACTATGTTCCATCTTATTTTTCCTTTTCCAAAGTTTTTTTTTGATTTGCAGAGTTGTGTATCATAATTTTTTTATGTGAATGTAAATGTGTATTGCCATCCCCAAATGGGTTGTTCCCATTCAAAAGTTTTCAGAAGTGGATTACTAAAAGGATCATCCACACACACATATATATGTATATCTGGAGTATTGTTTGTACAGCTAAACCACAGGATCTTTAATGATGCAACATCAACTGAAACACATTAACCAAATCAAAGTTGCTATACAGATCGAAAATCTCAATCTACAAATTGGTAGCTGAAAAAAATGAAAAGTTGAAACAACAAGCATCTCTTTTATTCACTCAAACATTGTTCTAGGTGTCACTTTCTCCCAAAATTGATCCAATTTCAATACCTCAATCATCAATGAATAATATTGAAACACATTAACCAGCCCAAAGTTGCAGTACAAATTGAAAATCTCAATCTACAAATTCGTAACTGAAAAAAATGTAAAGTTGAAACAACAAGCATCTCTTTTATTCACTCACATTGTTCTAGGTATCACTTTCTCCCAAAATTGTCCAAGTTTCAATACATCAATCATCAATGAATAATGATGATCTACTTTCAGAAAATCAATAGTGATGATGAAGCAAAAATTAGTAGCTCCAGGACACCCTGCCATCAAAGTATCAAACTGAAACCCTCAACTCATATTTTCAGTATCCTCTTCTCTAGTGTAATCATCTGTTGTTTTGTAGTGTTTGCCATGGAAGCAATCTGAACAGATATAAATAATAATTATAAGAAAAGTTAAATAAAATGCTGCAACATGATATGTGAACACAAAAATTGGAAAAAGATGTTTTTGCCTCAGATCTAAGTTTTATAGCCTCCCATTCAGGAATTTGCCACAATCCTGCCATCAAATCTATGTTTTTTGTTGTGTTACAAAGTGGCCCAACCAATCCAATTGAAGATATTAAAAGAAACAGAATGAAACCAAATGCAGATCCTCGCAAACAAAGAGGCTTAGCCAAAACCATGTGCACAAAAGCCCATATCTGTTTTCCATATGAGTCATATGGAGATCAGGAGATGTAGCAGATCCAATTCACAAGACAGCATGCATCCATACCTTCTGCTAGCTTTGGGATTTCACTTCCTAATTTTCTGCACAAATATTTCACTTCCATTAATACTAAAAGATTGATATGTTGCATGGAAGAGCATGTGTATGAGCAACATTAATATTGAACAGCCAATTAGCAATGACCCAGGTGAATTAGTTTTCATTGCTTTGGAGAATAAAAAATCATCAAATCTGTCCACCGAAAAGTCAATCCTAAAAAACCAATGCATAACTATTTCCATCAAACATCCATAGCTAAGTTTAAAGCAAAGTTTCGTGAAGACTGTGTTAAAAAAAATAAATTATACAAACCTTAAAAAAAACACTTATAAACCTTAAAATCTACACCCATTATACAAAGTTTCATCAGTTTTTCTTCTTCTTCTTCTTCTTCTTCTCTCTCTCTCTCTCTCTCTCTCTCTCTCTCTCTCTCTCTCTCTCTATATATATATATATATATATATATATATAATTTTTGTATTTTTTTTTTAGGAATATTGCAATTGGGATTTAAACCTACACCCTCATCAGAGAATCATAACTCATTCAATCTTAAGCAGAACCAAAACAAATTCTAATAAAACATTCATATATTATAAATTCCAAATTTCACGAATCATACAAAGTCCCCAAAACCCAAACCCCAGAATCAATTGACAACCCCGTCCCTCCCCAAATCAAATCCTAAAATCATCCAATTTCATGAATCTTTGGAAAAAAAAAATTTAAGACAAACCCTAATCGTACATTGACTGGAAACTTACTTGATGTTGGTGAGACCAGAGGATCCGCAGAAGCCACAACCGAAGGGGGCCAGGGACTCTCGTCATAAGGTTTGCCGGAGGGGCACGAAAGGTGATGCCGGGACGGGGATGCCGGAAGGTATTCGAGGGGAGTAGGAGTTGGGGATGCTGGAAGAGAAGGGGAGGAGGAGTTGGTGCGATCGAGGGGACGTGTTTCGGTGGTGATTTTTGGAGAGATCGAAATGAAAGGGGAGAGGAGGGGAGGTGTTTCGATGGTATTTTTGGGGATGAAAGGGGAGAGAAATGAAAGGGGGGAGAGAGAGTCTTCGATGGAACCGACTCAGTCGGTTTCAATTTTTTTTTTTTTTATCACCGGCCGTCCGATCACTGGCCCATCAATCGAACGGCCAGTGTCGCAAGACGTGCACGGTCGCACGACCGCAACCCATCGACCCCCTCTATATATAGAGAGATGATTACGTGCGACAAACGGGTGCGGCGTCGATCACGGATCCATCACATCGGACGGTCCGGTGCGATTTACGTTGATCGTTGGATGCGATAGACCCGCGATCGAACGGCCCACGTCGCCGCCGCACCTGCCGTTCGTCGTACCTAATCGCTCACGTATATATATATATATTTTAGAATAGATAAAATAACACAACTTTAAGCTTATTTTGATATAATTACATCCACTTATTAACGACAAATAAACAGATTTATAACTTATACATCCGTATTTCTATCGCATTCATGTTCTTTTACCAAAGAGGGCATTCTATAATCTATTTCTACTTATGGCATAACGAAATCTATTATTTTTTATGGCTTGACGACAAACTTTTTGAGTCCACGAAAAATGTACGGTTGTTGACGTCATGGGATGTGATTCACGAATCTGGACCTACTTTATTCTTCGTTTCTTTCGGCTTTACTGCATGCGTAACTATATTATATTCTTCTGTATTATATTCTTCTGTTTCGCTGTCATGCAATCAAAAATCTTAACATAGATCTCTATCGGTGTCCCACGAATATAAGAAATCTGCAGTTCAGTTGCATTTTAGATTGCCTTTTTGAGCTGTTCATACAGATTTATAGGATCACATATTGCTGGGCTCAAGTTTCATATTCCATGTAAGTATATAATAATATTAGATGATGATAAAAACAAATTAGATTATAAATTTCCTTTTTATAATCGGTGCTCAAGGGAGAGTTATGGGTATCTTCCTATCCTTTCCTTTTTCTCTTCTCTTTCCCTCCAACAATTTCGGACCTCTTGTAATCAAACTTCACGTTTATAAAAGGTCTACCAGGTTTACCTCTTCAAAAAAAAAAATATTAGATGATGATGATGAGAAAATCATATTAGATTATTTAAGAAAATTACAAGTTTTCTGTTTTCTGTTATTTTCTATTTTTAAAAATTCATTTTTATTTGTTTTGTTTTTTTAATTTTCATTTTAGAAAATTATTCATTTTTTATTCTCTTTCTTTAATTTTTATTTGTTATTTATTTATTTATTAAAATATTTTTTAATTTTTTGGGTTAGAAAGAATATAATCTCATTCAATCATGTGCTATTTTTCTTATTTTTATTTTAATTACAATTTTTTATTTCTATTTTCATGTATTTTTATTTTATTTGTTATTTATTTTACTTTGTTTCTATTTATTGGGAATTGATTTCCATAATAAAAGATTATGACATATACCTCAAGTCCTCAAACCATTCATAAATTAGTTTTGAAGGCCACCCGTTATTCACATTTTCATGATGATGTCATTGGAGTTTCAATCTCTACTTGACTACCTAATTTATCTAATGCTAATGTTTCCAGCCCCGTTTGGAAAGCTATATAAGTTACTGTGACATTGATAACTATTTTAAATTTTTAATATAGATAAAAAATAAATCATTTTATATTTAACTATGTTTTTAGTTATTCTTATTAAAAATATAATAACAAAGTTTTTATAGTTTAATTGACAATAAATAAATACTTGTGAATAAAATGTGAATATAATGTGAATAATAATTTGTTAAATGTAAAAAAAATGATTTAACACGTAAGTTCTATAAATTAGAATAGGTGGTGAAAGTTTTTTTGAGTCGAATGTAGGCATATCTATTTCAAGAAACAGACGATGTCTGAAATTGGGGTTACAGGGATATGATGAAAATGAGCAAAACAAGGAAAAAAAATAAAATAAAGAGGGGGTGGAGTGGATGACCCTCATCTATACTCCAAAGAAAATTAAGTGTAGTGTTGGGTAGATAAGGGGTCTACTGATGAGATAGATTTATCATGTATACTGGTGAGATAGATTGGATGTAATAACACAATCCTAAAGGACCTTGAATATAGATATAACTTTTTCACTCTTATTCTAACATAGTTATACCCTTCTACTCTCTCCAAACAAGCAACACTTATTCATAACTATTCCCTCCTATTTTCAATAAGAAAGAGAGAGAGATAGATTCCTTTTTTTATTCCATTCATGGTTAGGAAAGTGATTGACCAGGTGGTTATGGTGGTTTTGTTTGTATTTTTGCAACTTGCAATAATATATTTGATTTGGTTTTTTTTAGTTGGGGAAGTTCGTTGTGAGGAAATTAAAACACGGTTCAGGAGAGGAAAAACTTTATTCGGCCCTCTTATTTTTGGAACAACTTTATCTCATTCTAGAAGATCCAAATTGAGATCCAACTTTGTTATGGAGAATCGTTTCACATATATTCCAAATTTTCAATCCAACGTTTCATCCCCATATTCATATTATTTTTTAAAAATAATTATCTACTAAAATTTAATCATCATTTATGGAATATCTAAATTACTTCTTGAACACGTTTCGATAGAGTAGCAATGGTAATTGGGCATTGACCTCGATCAATTTTTTGGACACCATGTTTAACTTGTGATGGATATATATTGTAACAATTTAAATATTGGACAAGATTATTTTGGTGAATGTTGTTCTAACAAACCATGCCACATTATTTTTTATGTAAATTTCCATGTACAAAGTATTTATATTAAATAATAATTCATCATGTATCAAATTTATATTTTATATTTCTAGATAATGAGGGCAGGATGAGGATAAACAGATTTTACACTTGAAAACCAAACGCCTCCCAGAACTTCTTTGGGTTGACGAGTTTTCGTCTAATATTTAAGCGACGAAACATATCGCAGTAGGATTGGGTCAGTACAAGTTTCTCATATAAATCACCTCATTACCATTCTTAAAAGAGAATATAAACAACATAATATTTTTTCATTGCATAATGATAATTCACCTACATTTTATGAAAACTTAAAAGATTCTCAAAAAGATGTATTTAATGTGCACGTGTGCTTCTGATAATGGCAGATGTTTTTGTCACCCTTTTTACAAGCACATCCGATGTAACTATTGAAGTGGACTTCTTTTCATCAAGGCATCCTTTCTTTCATTATCATGCTTTACATATTCATTATTAATTAGTTAGGATCGACGGTGTCCTCTGAACTTTCCATGATCCAATTCATGTATCCTCCCATCTATAAATAGACTCTCGAACCATTCAAAAAACTTCAACATCTACAAACCAAACAAAATCAAACTATCTTCTTATTCATCCAAAAAAGAGAGGGTTGAAGGTGGTGGAGGGAACTTTGCAGTATCTCTCAAGCAAATCATGGTAATTAATCATACAAAAAAAATCAACTCTATTTTTTTTCAAGGGAACTTTACATTAATGCTATGTATGAGCATTGAAATAACTATTTGAAAAAAATTCTGCGTGTGGGCATGTATACATTGCCTTTTTGGATACTTGATTTTTTTTTTCATGCATGTTTCAGTTTTGGGTGCGGTAGAGATTGATTCAACAGCAGCGACGCAGACATGTCATTAGTGGGAGATGGCCGCCGTGCAAGGGGGCAAACCTCACGAGCAGGAGTGTCAAAGTCCGAGAAAAGGCGTTGGTCACCAGAAGAGAATCAAATTTTAAAGGACCACATACATAGATATGGTAAGGGGAACTGGGATCAGGTACCAAAGCATTGTGGTCTGTCGCGCAGTGGCAAGAGCTGCCGCTTGCGTTGGCTTAACCATCTAAGGCCAAACTTGAAGAAGGGTCCCTTCACAATAGAGGAGAAACAGAATATCAATGAACTTCATGAGAGACTGGGCAACAAATGGGCTAAGATAGCTCAACATGTGAGTTGTAATTATTCAATTACTTCTTATATTTATTTTTCAACTACTTCCAAAAAATTATCTTATTTGATCTTGATAACCACTCTTTTTCTATAAAAAATTCTCAGTTTCCGGGGAAGACTGATAACGACGTAAAGAACTACTGGAATTCAAGTAACAAGAAGCATCAACATGCTGGTTTGCCAATCTGCCCTCCCGAACTTTCCTTGCAGCAAACTCTGAATGTGAACCAATATGTGGATGATGAGCCATTGTCTGTCAACAACTTGTCTTACAATTCAGCATTCAACATGCCAAGCCAGGGGTGTGCACCATTACAAAATCCGTCATATGCTTTAATTCAGGGGAGTGCACCCTCACCGAATCAATCCTATGTTCCAATTGAGGGGTGTGCACCATCACAGAATTCGTTCAATGTTCCAATTCAGGGGTACGCACCATTACAGAATCTGTCCCATGTTCCAATGGAGATCCAATGTCCCTCCGCTGCAGCCAACACACATCATGGTGAGACCTTGTTGTTCAACAAGATTGACACACAGTATTATGATTCAGAATTCAGCATGCTAGGTAATGGACTTGCACCAATCCAGAATTCTCATTGCGTTCCAAAGGATCTCCAATATTGCTCCACCGCTACAATGGAGCAACAATGGCCCTCCTCATCTGCAACGAACCAAAATGTGAACGAACAATATGTTGCTGCCAATACACCACATGATGAGCTCTTGTATCTCAACGATATGAAGGATGTTTTTAAGGATGAGTGCAGTGATCCTAATCCTTTCATTCCGTTGAGTTGTTCAACATCAGTGTTTGGCGATTCCACTCCTTCCATAGGCGGAAGCCCTTTCTATGAATATCTCCGTCACAGACCATTGTACAGTGAGTATACATATCTATGATGACTGATTGAATTCAAGTGTCTGGTTGTGCATGCTTCATATTTCACCAGCAGTAGTTCAGTAATTCCATTAGCGAATATCATGTCTTGACTTGTTTTCTTTCATTGAAACATGAAACATTCACTGATCTAACTCATAACCATAGTAATAACTTGCTAACATAGCATTCATTATTCTCCAGGTAAAGATCATATCGCAAACATTGTAGATTCTCCTGACTATCCGATGCTTGATCCATTGTTCGACTATTTAGGTTGGCCTGCACAAGTCGTTAATGAAAGTTTGAAAGACCACTCTATTACAAAAGAATCTGGTTGGTCATGACTTCCACTGGAGAGTAAAAAGAACAGCTCAATATCATTGCATGTGGTCTACTGAAATTAGGCTCTGTTCTGCTTAGTTTCCTCCTCAGCCAAAGAGATTTTCTTTTTGTTGGTTATAAGTTTCAAATTACTTTACAGGCTATCCACATGCAGAGGTATTGGCCACTCTAGAGGGGATAGTTGCTGATTTACTTCAACAATCCCTCCCTCTTTTTTTGGTTTTATCTCGATTGGTTCAAATTTGTAAATCCTGAAAATTACACTTATTATATTCTAAATAGCAATAGAAAAGATGAGTTCATAGCACTTTCGGGTAAAATTCCTGTTAAGTTGCCAATACCACAGGATCAATTCAACTTTTCACTCTCTTTTCATCAGTTGAATAAAAAAGAGCCAGCCCAATGCAACAAAATGCATCGTCAGGTCTTTGAAAGAGTAGTTTGAATCACCAACTTAGCAAAATATGTGATTGTGAAACATCAAGAAAACAAGAGTAACTAACCAAAAAAATAAGAAAGAAAGAAAGAAAAAAGAAAACAAGAGTAAGAAAGTTCCACAGGAAGGAACTATTACGACCATTTGTTGAATGAAATCCGCGTAAAGAGTAAAAAATCTTCAAGTTGTTAATTCTCTCATTAAACATTATATAGAAAGTTTGATGGGAAGGAAACATTATATAGAAATATTGCCAAGCTTGAGGATGTAAGATCCCCAATAAGCCAATCAAGAAACAACATTTATACTTTAATGATAATTATAGTTGGATAAAGATTTATATTTTAAGAAGAAAATTTAAGGGCTACCTCATACTTTTCATTTCCCATAAATTTTGTCCACCAGATGATACCCAATGAACCCTGCGGACCCTGCTCCGCCAGTAACAAAAATATTATGCATGATCATGACAATCAAATGGGTCTCTTAAATCCTAACAAAAGCTACCTCCAACATAAAATTTTCAAATATGCAAAACAGAAAAATTTGCATCATAAGAAGATGAAAAAAATCCAACACCCAGATGATAAAAATTCCCTCTTTGTTTGACAAACTAATTTCCTCATCATCAATCAACAAAGCCTGAACATTCACAAAAACATTTAAAAGACTGGATAGGAGAAGAGACTCACCCACATTACATCAGATCGGATCGTTTCGATCCCCCACACAGAGCTCTCTCAAACCTCACGAAATCGACCCCTCAAACCCTTCCCTGCAAAATAAAGGGGGGGGGGGGGGGAGGAATGTCAGATAAGATCCCGCAAACCACAATGATTATAATCATAAATCGGGGGGTTTTCGTGGTTTCTTCACCTGGAGAAAAACAGAGATCTGAAACGATGCGATCGATGAGATCTGAGACTTCCTTTGACAGAGAGACCGACGAAGAGAGCTTCTCATTCAGATCGATCAGGTCCCCCTCCGAATCACCGCAGTCACTCCTCGGTTTCGGCGCGAGAGAGCACAAGATGGAGAGGTCACAGCAGGTCTTGAAATGGCAGGAGATATCTCGAGAGACTTGAAATGTTCGACAGGGGCCATCAGAGCATCCAACTTATGCTCCAGGGTTAATCATTAAAAACAGGAAAATGTTAGGTAAAACTCATTCTTCATGTTTAATTCCAATAATTGCGTGAATAGATTTATAAAAATATAAAAAAAATTATCGAAACATATACTTAGTTGATATCACTATATATGTTTCGGTTATTTTTTATTGACACATGACAAGCTCTATTTTGTAGACCCATCAAGTCCCATGACATCGCATAAGTTTTTTATCTGATATCGAAAAATAACAATTGAATTCTTTTGGCTATCATTTGAAATATCTGTCGATTCAGATGTGGTGTCTGTTTATTGTATGTTTTTTTAATTTTTTCAATTTTTTTATGTTAATTATAATTTTTTTTATGTGAAATGTGGTTTTGAACATGGCATATCAGTTGTTTAACATTTGAATGTCAGTTACATATTTATACCCTTTCTGAACTTCTATGCGGTTTTCTGTGATTTTGGCTTTATTTTTGTGAATGTAACTAACTTATTAAATGTTTCCGCAGACAAATGTAACTAATGTTAGAACAATATAACTGTGAAACAAAGTTTCATTTTAAAATATGAACGACTCTTAATATGATCTTAGTAGAACTATGAGTCATATTATTCCATTTTTAGTTTTTTATGTTTATCTAATTTTTAGTGATTACTAACAATACATTAGTTTTAATGATATTTTTTTGCATTTGAATGTAGGAAATATAATGAACTCGGTTACATTTTCTATGGAAGACAGTTCGCATAAAGATTTCATTGTTGAAGTTGAGCAACAATGTGCAGAAGTAATTACACCAAGTGTTTGAATGACATTTGATTTAGAAGATTGTGTAATTGTTTTATAACAATTTTGCTCGTAGACAAAGTTTTGACATTGCAAAGATCCACAAAAAAAATCTACATGCACGTAACCCAAATAGTTAGTTACATTTGTTGTGCGGTTATTTTCAGTTAGTAACATTTCAAAGATAATTGTATTTTGCATATAAGTAATATGAAAAAAAATTAATTTGGTTAATTTTTTTTAATTTTTTTTGTTATCTAGAACCAATATGAGGACAATCAATTTTTATTTGTTAGAATGTATATGTTGGTAATCTAGAATATTTTATATTAAGGTAATTTGATTAGAATAGAACATCTTGAATGTTTTAACACATGTTTTATATATATTTTTTTAATATTTATCTTCATATATTTAAAAATCATCATATATTTTTTATTAATAAAAAATTATAGAACCGCATATACTCCCACATACCGCATATACTCTGTGCGGTACCCTAGCCGCACGTAAACCGCATAGCATATCAAAACACTGGTATTAGTAATGGAAAACGATACACATGGCCCTAGCCCCAATTGCAGTCCATTTCATTTTTCTTTTTCTTTTTTTAAATCATACACTCACCTTTTTAAGTATATGTTATTATATGAAATGAAGTATATATTGAGATACATTAGTGTATTTTTTTCATAGTGAAAAAATGAAAAACAATTTAAGTCATATACTATGATAGGACTCATACACTATGATAGTGCAGTATATACTACGTTATCATATAGTATAATGTTGCAAAAATCACTGCGTGTATCAGCTCTCAATAGTAATTGGGGGCTCACACTTTCCTCCCCCAACTCATTTGTTACCATGTGAATTTTAATTAATTTGTACATGTACAAGTAGTTTTATTAGTTACCTATTAGTTTTTATTTTTTTTTAGCATAAAATAATGTTTAATTCAATCCACCCACAATATATATGTAATAACCCTATTATCATATAATATTTTTCATGATATAGTAGTTTATTAGCACTCCCGTAATAATTATTAAGGAATTCTTCAATAAAAATCCATTAAACTCTTATGGCGAAATAATAAATTGCACAAACAAAAAATATGATAATGTGTGTTTTTATCAAACTTTTTATAGAAGTCATTTATCCAATGAATTGTTTTGATAATCAATATGTTGAAAAAAATTATTAATTTATTTGACTTGTTTTCATGAATCTAAAATATATGCACGCAACTAATTAAATTTTTACTCTAATTGACTTAAATATTTCTTAATTTGATTACAAATTTGTCTCGTGATAATATCTAATTTTATAATTTTATTTTTCTCTCCGTCTTTCCTCTCCTATGCATAATAAAAAAAGAAAGCCTGGTAGAAGATGTAACTAGTTTTTTTGTTTGTTATTTTTTATTTGTATGCATCTTGAAATATAAAATTTTTAATCAATTTTGTGCTTAATAAAAACAAATCTTGATTTAAAAAAAAATCATTTGATTTTTGTCGATTAGAAAAAAAAATTAAAAGTAGTAGTTAATATCGCCTCCACTGGATTAAATTTCTGGCTCCGCCACTACCCCAGATAACCCTGGATAACACCGGATAAGAATTTTAGAGTGTTTGTTTATTCTGAATAAATTCTGATATAATAATACATAGATTTCAATGAATATTATGGGAGGCTTCGAGTCTCATTGGATGTGATATAAAGTACGTTGATTTCTCTGGGTTGAAGACGCATTTGATGATTTTTGGTTGGTGAATCTCTTTTTGTAATTAGATGGGTTTTGAGCTTTAAAAAAAAGTGAATCTCGGTGTGGATGTGACTGCTTGGAGTTAGTTGGGTCTGTGGTGATACAGTTGATTGAGAAGAGAGAGGGGGATAAAAAAAAGACAAACCTATTTTTATTTTCTATATTTCACTAATTTGATATTAGCATCATGTTTTCAAAGTCAGAATAACATTATCACGGATTACATGACTAGGTACACTCCTTGTTTGACTGTTTTATATTTTTTCGATTTCAATTGAGAAATATAATGATTGTTTAAGTCTAGTACATATAATATCTGATAAATATGTCGGGTAAGTTAATACAAATCATAATAGTAATTAAAATGGGATGCTAGTGTAACCCAAAAAAGTAATAAGTTAAAACAAAATGCAACCAAACATAAACTGCCTTGATATCTATTTATCTCATCAAAATATCAATCTATCTTAGATAATGCTATATCACACACTCCAAACAAATATTAATAATATCGAATGTAGAATTAAATTAAAACAATAATTTAAAGGACAATGTCTAAGATAAAAGCATAAATACCGAATCACCCCCTTAGCCCCCGTTTGTTTTCGGTATAACCCCCCCGGATAACCCCGGATAAGAATTTTGGAGTGTTTGTTTACCCCGGATAAACCTTGATAAAATGGTATATGGATTTCAATCAACCTCTGGAATTAAAGTTATCCTAGATTATTCCACCCAAAGAATATGTGGATCCACTGTCAAATCAACTGTCATCACCTCTTATAAATCATCTGTCAAATCAATTATCATTATTTTTTAATTTTTATAAATCAACAAAATACTAAACACCCTTTGGCTGCCACCCCCTTTGGCTGCCACCTCCTCTTCCTCTTCATCTTTTCAACCCACAATCTTATTTTTTTTATTTTTTTTTTTGATAGTAGGTTTGTAATGAAAGGTGGTGGAATCCCCTCCCTTTTGTGATTGGTTGACGAATGACTATGTATACCCTAACTAACCGTAACAAAATATTAAACAAATATTGCTTTACAAAACAATTGGGAGTCCAGGATTTACATCCATCATCGTTTCGGAAAGTCCACCATCATCGTTCCGGAAAGTCCAGTGCCCATCGCGCGCAAGACCGCAATTATACTATATAAAGAACGGGTTTTGAGAATGTATTCTTCATCAAACCCTGTTCTGGAGATTTGCTTATCATTCACCCTTTGTTTTTCTCTCAGTACTCGTGTGACAATGGAAGACGACATTCAGGGAAGAGAACCGGAAGAAGCAATTATGAATACCAAGAAAAGGCTGTGGACACGAGAAGAGGATGAAATTTTAGAGGAACACGTGCGCAATGAGGGAGAGAAGAACTGGCACAAAGTCCCAATGAGATATGATCTGCCCCGTCGCAGTGGAAGAAGTTGTCGCTTGCGGTGGGTTAACCAATTAAAACAGGATCTCAATAAGGAAGCTTTTACGGAAAACGAGGATAAGATCATTACGGCACTCCAAGAATTACTGGGCAACGAATGGTCTCGTATAGCTAAATTAGTAAGTTTCGCTCCACAAAAAGACATATTATTGCATCATATATTATTATTATTATTATTTGATGGGAGGGGATATTCCCTGCCTTCAATTTCATGCCCTATCGCCTAAATTTTTTGGGTGTGGTGGGTTTGGACAGTTTCTTGAACCACCTCTCCGCCTACTCCATCTTGCCGCCCTATCCTCTCTCTCTCCCTTCCTCTCTCTCTCTCTCTCTATCCTGCCCTTTCTACCACGTCCTCCGATCATCGTCGCCGTCCTACCACACCCTTTGGCTGCCAACCTCCTCTTCCTCTTCTTCTCTTTCATCTTTCCAAACCCACAATCTTATTTTTTTATTTATTTTTTTGATAGTAGGTTTGTAATTAAAGGTGGTGGAATATCCCCTCCCTTTTGTGATTGGTTGACAATGAGTTTGATTTTCTCTCAGTTGCCGGGAAGAAGTGATAACGCGATAAAGAATTACTGGCATAGCAGGATCAGCAAGCGTCCATGTTCTGGTTTGCCCCCCAAACCATGTCTCCTCCAATCGTATGAAAAACAATGGTACGATTGTCTTACGAACGCCCCTGAAGAACCAATGGATACGCCCCTGAAGAACCAATGGCAATGGATGAGCTCCCTTCACTCCGGTGCAACGTGCGTCGTCTCCCCTCAAATCACCGCTTCTCAAAAGAGAAAAAGCTGCCTCACAGAAGAGGTGGTTCAAGAAAGCGAAACGCCGACCTCAAATCTCGGATCATCTTCAAGACATCAAGTCATCGAAGTGATAAGATGTGATGCAAAATCACTGTAGGTTTTTGGGTTTCACATGAGTTTCACTGGTTTGAAAGTCTTCCACAGTTTGTGGGATTTGTTAATGTGGTTAGTGATGTGTAGATATTTGTCATTGTTAGTGGGTTTTCATATGTTTGTTATTAGAGAGTGAGTCACTTCTACACATATATGAGAAGTGGTGTTTTGTAATATCTATAAAAGGGCTAACCATTTTTCCATGTCAAGTATTGAAGCAGTCTTTCTTCCTAAAATTACAATGTGATTGCTCTGTTTTTTCTGCTAGTTTGCTGAAGCAATCAATTGTTAGGTAGCGTTTGGTTGCGCGATTGCACAGCTTTTACGATTGTAGAAAACTGATTCTGCAATCGTGCAACCAACAATTTTACAATCGCAACTTCTTACAAACAAATTTTAGACTGCAGAATCAGTTTTAAATCTGGCGATTGAAGAAAATCAATTTTACAATCGCGTTATCAAACGCTACCTTAGTATTCATCTTCTATTTTCAACATTTTGGTATCAGGGTCCAGGTCTGATCAGCGTTAAGCGTACTAACCAATTGCAGAGGCTTATTGTTGAAGCGTAAAGCCTTATAGGAATCAAATGTGAAGGGGTGACAGGAGGTATTCATCTCGCATAGAAACTGTTCAATAAAAGTTCTGTGTAAGTTTTTCACATCTGTTGGTATGAATACTCTTAACCTTTTTCTTTAATAGAAGGCCCACGATAGACAATTACACAGGGCCCGAGGCCCATACCTATTAGAGGCTCATTTTCCTCGTTGGATCCTAAAGAGGCAACGATGGTAGGTAAGCTTGTCAATTATCTAAAAAAATATCCGTATCCAATCCAAATCCATATCTGAAATTTCAGAAAATATCTGATATTCGAAAAATCTGTATCCATATCCGAAAATAATACGGATATGCCTGAATCTGATTAAAAGAATATCCGTATGCAGAGGTATTTACCACTCTAGAGGAGAGAGTTGCTGATTTACTTCAACAATCCCTCCCTCTTTAGTTTTATCTCGATTGGTTCAAATTTGTAAATCCTGAAAAATACACATTATATTGTAAATAGCAATAGAAAAAATGAGTTCATAGCACTCTTGGGTAAAATTCCTGTTAAGTTACCAATACCACAGGATCAATTCAACTTTTCACTCTCACCAACTTAGCAAACTATGTGATTGTGAACATCAAGAAAACAAGAGTAACTAACCAGCAAAAAAGAAAAAAAGAAAAAAGAAAACTAGAGTAAGAAAGTTCCACCTATGAAGGAACACACTTTCGAGCTCAATGGGAACCTGCATAGGTTGATGAGGGGCGCCATGTCAAGTTTTCTTCAACTGGAGACCCTCCAAAAATATGTTCGATCGATAGTGAAACAACAAATCTCATTGGTACAATCTCTTAATTCACTCTTTTCTAAAGCAAATAAATTTCATTATAATTATATGCATAGTTTTATTAATAAATGTGTCATAAAATGTCTAGTATTCTAGTAGAAGAGTGTCCAGTTAATTTTTTTTAAAAGACAAGGTTGTTTTGAGATCGAGAAAGGAGCGTTGGTTAGGAGACAGATTGAGAGATCTTATATGCCAAATGCTTCTTAAAAGTAATGATTTGATTCATCTTTTTCTTTAGTGGACTTATCATGGTTTGTTTTGTTCATTTTTTCTGTCATTGTTCTACAAGTGTTAAGATTGAATCCTAAGCTGATGCATAAGTCATGTGAAACCTTCATAGCATCATCTCCTTATTTGCTTAAATTAATTTCCTCATTTGTGTGTTATAGGAGTTTGATGGGAAGGAATCAGTGAAAGCAGTCATGCTAATGAAGAGGCTAACATTCAAGGTGACCTGTGCCTTGTTGTTTGCAATCCCTCCTGGAAGAGAACAAGACCTGTTGTTTGAGGATTTCACTGCAGCTCTCAAAGGATTGTGGTCTCTTCCTTTTGATCTTCCAAAGAGTTCTTTTCGCCGAGCAATTAGAGCCATTGAAAGGATCTGTAAATGTTTCTCTGATCTAATCAGGGAGAGGAAGAATGAGCTACTAGAAGGTAAGGGTAGCTCGAAAGGCGATGTCGTCTCATCGTTCGCTAATTTTTGAGAGATGGAGATGGGAGGGAGATCGATGAGGACGTACTAATCTACAACCTCATCACCCTAGTGATCGGCAGCCATGACACGACCACTATCCTCTTGACCCTCTTAATAAGGCTCATCGCAGGGAATGAAGATGTTCAAAATGGCGTAATTGAAGGTTAGGTGATCAAGAATATGTTTAATAAATAATAATTTCTTTGAACTAATATATTCTCGTTGTTTTTCCATCAAATGATGACTTAATGTTAACTTGAGTCCTGATAGAGTGACTCAAAGTCCTGATAGAATGATGACTTAATGTTGACATGGCGCCCCTCATCAACCTATGCAGGTCTCCGGTTGAAGAAAACTTGACATGGCGCCCCTCTCTTCTCATCAACCTATGAAGGAACTATTACGACCCTTTGTTGAATGAAATCAGAGTAAAGAGTAAAAAATCTTCAAGTTGTTAAATTTCTCATTAAACATTACATAGAAAGTTTGATGGGAAGGAAACATTATATAGAAATATTGCCAAGCTTGAGGATGTAAGATCCCCAATAAGCCAATCAAGAAACAACATTTATACTTTAATGATAATTATAGTTGGATAAAGATTTATATTTTAAGAAGAAAATTTAAGGGCTACCTCATACTTTTCATTTCCCATAAATTTTGTCCACCAGATGATACCCAATGAACCCTGCGGACCCTGCTCCGCCAATAACAAAAATATTATGCATGATCATGACAATCAAATGAGTCTCTTAAATCCTAACAAAAGCTACCACCAACATAAAATGTTCAAATATGCAAAACAGAAAAATTTGCATCATAAGAAGATGAAAAAAATCCAACACCCAGATGATAAAAATTCCCTCTTTGTTTGACAAACTAATTTCCTCATCATCAATCAACAAAGCCTGAACATTCACAAAAACATTTAAAAGACTGGATAGGAGAAGAGACTCACCCACATTACATCAGATCGGATCGTTTCGATCCCCCCACACAGAGCTCTCTCAAACCTCACGAAATCGACCCCTCAAACCCTTCCCTGCAAAATAAAGGGGGGGGGGGGGGGGGGGAATGTCAGATAAGATCCCGCAAACCACAATGATTATAATCATAAATTGGGGGGTTTTCGTGGTTTCTTCACCTGGAGACAAACAGAGATCTGAAACGATGCGATCGATGAGATCTGAGACTTCCTTTGACAGAGAGACCGACGAAGAGAGCTTCTCATTCAGATCGATCAGGTCCCCCTCCGAATCACCGCGGTCACTCCTCGGTTTCGGCGCGAGAGAGCACGCGACGGAGAGGTCACGGCGGGTCTTGAAATGGTCGTTGGAGAACCCTAGGAGATACCTCGAGAGACTTGAAATGTTCGACAGGGGCCATCAGAGCATCCAACGTATGCTCCAGGGTTAATCATTAAAAATAGGAAAATGTTATGTAAAACCCATTTTCCGGGTTTAATTCCAATCTAAACTTGTTTTAAATTATTTAAAAACTTCATCTTGACATATTTTTATAAGAAAATAAAACATATACTATAATAAATTGTATGAATTGATTTATATAAAATATAAAAAAAATTTATCGAAACATATACTTCGTTGATATCAGTATATGTTCCAGTGATTTTTTATCGATGCATATAAGATTAAAATTGAGATTAGAAAAAAAAAACTGTATGTAGCGCTGCAACTCACTCGATTGGTCTGGAGTCAACCAGAACCCAATCACATCTTCAAAGTATTTAATCTTAACTTGACCCAATCCAACCAAGTTACTGGTTTATTTTTGTTCTTCTCTAGTTCATCTCACATTCTTACCTCCTTTAGTGTTCTCCTTTAGTGTTGTAATTCGAAATCTTTAATGAAATCGGGGTAACAATATCTACTTATTTTAAAAAACATACAACTTGATCCAATCCAATTTTTTATCATATGGTCTTTACCTGAACCCAACCCATGATAAACTGTCTTGATTGAAAATTATATTAAATATTAGATCTCAATTTGGATTCGATCCACTCAAATCCAACCCAATTTTGTGTACAATAATCCAAAATCATCAATTTAAATGTGAACCTGATTTTAAGAGACCTAATACACTTTCCGTTTTAAAGCTCATTTTGCAGCCAAACACAATATGTTACTATCATATGATGTATGAGATTTTATCATAATGTATGAAGTAATTTTTTTTTCATTTTTCAAAAAAAAAATCATATTGTATTCTAATATATAGTTTATTTCATATAATAATATATAGATTGTGCATAAATTTTTCAAAAAGAAAAACAACGTGAAATGTAAATAGGACTACACAAAGGTTAGACATTATTTTCTTATTTTTAAAACTCAACCTATATAAAAATTAGATTCATAAGATCCGAGTCAGGCTTGACCTAAGTTGCAGCTAGTTAAAAAGAATAATAGGCTATCTCTGACCAAGACCTAGTCCCCTTAACAATATAAAACTGCACAACTTTGATCTGAAATATTACTAAATTCTTGTTGCATTTCTACCTTAACAAAGAAAAAAACATATAATAAGTTATATATTGAGTATTATATTAAATTAAAAAAAATATTTAATGACTTATATACAATAATTTTAAAGATACAATAATTGATGAATCCATGGGAGGAATAATGTGTGGGCGCTGTTAGTACCCCAAAAAACAGTGAACTGTTGAGATTTGATTTAACATACACAAACAATCATACATTCAAATTAAACTTGTATTGTTTGTAAACCTTTTCATGTTTTATAAATGAAGATTTACAAGATTACACCCACATTGATTAAAATTATTGTTTTGGAATAGTTTACATATGAAGAAATAGAACGTAAGTTGTTCATATATTAGAGGTACAAGTGCAGAGTTTAAAGAGGAGTATATTACAGATAATGAGATAGGCTGCATAATATTCTCAAACAAACGTTTCTCAAAATCTTGAATTTTTTTTTAACATAAATATATTCTAAAACATAAGGTCCCTAAATTGGAGCCTCAATCTCTACTCTTTTTCTTTAGCATTGATTTTCAAATATCAAATTTTTCAATACTTTCTCAGCCTGGGCAGAAGACACACAATGTAGGCCGAGTCTTCTCCACGACTCCATGTCTTCTTCATTCTTGGACAGCAATTCTAAAAGCCGTTTCACTTCTTGAGAAGTCGAGGTCAACAGCTTCAACAGATCGCTTAAACACGGAAAAAATGCCCCGGGCCGAGGGCAGAAAGACTTGAAAACTTGAAACAAAGCCTGCATATCAGCTGTGAATTGATGAACCCCCTGAACAGAGAACACCACATCACTTGAAAGGATGCTTGTGAATATGAAATGGTCAATCCCACCAGCAACGCATCTCCAAATATCAAAGAAGTCCTTCGCATTCAAACTAGCATTCAGAACACGAAGCCTGTCCCTGAGCATGTCAAGTGGTTCGATTAGATCAGAGGATATAGAAATGTTAGAATCCAATGAGGCATGATGTATCTACTGCTCTTTGTTCTGAATGTAGTTCGAGCTGAGGGAATCGAATGCAGTCAGCAGCGAAGACACGATCTCCTCCACAAAGTCAGTCTCTAAGTTAAGTAGGACTTCTATTTCATCAGCAAAAAAAATATCTAAGGATGCATGAATCATCTTTTGATGGCCCTGATGTGATTCCATCGTCTTCGAGGGCTTTCATCTCCAAAAAACGGATGTCTTCACTCCATTCCTGAAGAATGGATTCACCGTATCTGGCAGCATTAATTGCACCTGAGAGTCTCAGTAAAGAATTATCATCTATAAAATTTTCAACCCATTCAGTTTCATAGTAGTATTGATGCAAGGTGTTAAAGAAGGTATGAAGGAATTTGGTGGTGGATGATCGGATGAACTGAATTTGATGACACATGTTGGGCAAAGATTGACACCTCTCCATCATCGTCCAGGCAATTTTGATGACGGTCTCAGCGATTAGTGGGGCTCTATAATCCTCCCTAGAGGAGAGAAGATATAACTCATCTTGCACCGCAAAATTTTCATGTTCATGTTTGAGGTCGATCTTCCAAGCTCTCTCATTGTCCAACTCGGACTTCAGCTTCTCCTCAGCATCCTTGAGCTCTATGTCAGACCAAATTCCAAGCCAATCAGGCAAATCACAAACATTGACAACAAAGATAACGTGCCCGAGATTCCACCGGGAAGCAACGAACTCTCCATTACTGGAGTTCCCGAGACTATGATTGCTCGCATACGCTTATCGAAAGTAATAATAAGGTCAACCAGATGTAACCATGATGAAGTTGAATCTAAATCCCCACCTGTATTATGGTACCTCTCCATAAAAGCTGAAAAACATTTGGTTTTCAAATACTTGAAGAGCATCTTGACCATTGAGGACACCCAAGCTTCCTTAGCGTTACGACCAACAAGCCTGGCTTTATCAATCAGAGGCTGCAAGACATCATCCACTCCCTCCACAAAATCTCGAGTTACTTTGTACACAAGTGCAAATATGAACTTTGGCTCATCAATCCATTTTGAGAAATGTTTATCCATCCTGGACGAAATGGCAGATACCAATTCACAGTGGCCCAAAGACTGCAATCAATATATGTTTTCTTGCATGGCTCTTTAATATCTGTAAAATTCAGGTCCTCTTGGCGAGCTTCTCGCTGGGCTTGTAAATGCTGCAAACTACACAATGTTAGAAAGCTCTGAGCATACATCTCTTTTTTATCCCCCTGCATCAGGACAAGTGGATTTGGCAATTCTGAGCTCTTTCCATTTTCAAGATTTGATGCCGAAAGTTGGGGAGGCCATCCGAGAGAAGAAAGAACAGCCCGGTGGTCCATTATAGCCTGTGGCCTTAGTAAACAGAGAGTTTTATCAACTCTAGAATCAACAGCATTCAGAAGATGAGTCCACTGGGGCCTGCAGTTTGTGATTCTAACCAAAACTTCTTCAATACTCTTCATAGCTTTTATGGCAAGCAACAGATATTCTTGCTTCGATCCAATATCCTGCATTCCAAACAGATTATCATAAAGTAATCAGAAAAGATGAGTCTATTGCAATCTTGCTTAAAAAATTAAAAGTCCTTTACATAACCAATCCGCAGGTTCAATTCAATTTTTTCACTGTCACCAGCTAAGCAAACTGTGTAATTGCGAAAGCAAGAAAATAAGAGTATCCGCACTAGCCTCACAATTGGAGTCGATGCATTTGAAAGAGTAGCCCTCATATTCTGGCTCAATGATGAGTACGCTGCATCTTCGAGATCACCCACCAGACTTTCAAGCCGTAAGGCAGTCTCTGCAAGGTTAGCAGGTATGTGAAATGAATTATAGAACAATGTATAAATTTGACTCATATGCCTTCTGCAAAGGTAGTAACATACAGAGGAAGTGGAGAGCGAAAAAATTAAAATAAAAACTCTCTGTCAGAAATTATTCAATTAATTTAAAAAGCATGCATTTTATTGTACTGTGAACAATCTGTGTAAACAATAACAATCATTTAGTTATTAATTGAAAGAAGAAATTTAACATGTTATATGCAAGCACAAACCAAATAAAACGAGTTACCAGCACATCTTTACTTCAACTATATACTTAGAACCTGTGAAAAATTAGCACTCATTTCCATGAAGAAAGAGAGGATAGAATGCCAGGGTAAAAAAACAGTTACTATCCATCTCAGGTCGGGATGAGGTTGTTTGGAATGTGGCTATTAATCAGATTTTTTAGATCTATATCACGATATTGTACATGTGACATTTCTTTGATTTAGACCTAATGTCAGATGGTTAAATATAGAAACAAATCAGTTAGATGGTATGAAAAATATCATGATTTTTATAGAAGTTCTACAGGACACCCAAAGTAAACTCCCATCCAAACGATTCCACAGACAGTGAAATCCACAGATTGTGAGTCTCCATCAGTATGTATGCGGATGTCGTCTGAGGGGGTCAGTTCTGTTGTTGCTGTAATTCTAATCCCTGGTGGCAACAATGTAATCCAAAAAAAAGAAATCTTTATCCCAATCTTTTAGAGGCATGAAAGGATGTCAAGGCTTTAATGGCCTATATTACAGCTTAAACATGTCATATAAAGAGATAACATAAATGAATATGCACTGACAATCAAATTCAGTCTCGTAAGAAAAATAGGCCCCAAATTTAATTTGTCCAAACATGCAAAAACACAAAACTTTGCATTACAATGTAATGTGAGATCATGGAAGATGAAAAACCCAAAACCCAGTTCATAAAATCCCCCTCTTATTTGCCAGACTAAGGTCATCATCATCTATCAACAAAATCCAAAACCATTTGCACAGAGAAGAGACTCACCCACATAAGACCGGACTGTCTCAACCCGGCGAACCTCCTTCGCCAGCAATGGCAACTCCATACACAGAGCCCTCTCAACCCTCCCAAAATCGACCTCCTCATATCCATCTATTGGGGAAAAAACAGAGAGACAAAATTCTGATTAGATCCCATAAACGACAACAATTGTAGTAAAAAATAGGGGGGTTTCATGGTTTTTGTACCTGGAGAGAAACAGAGATCCGAATCGATGCGATCGAGGAGGTCCGAGACGTCGTTGGAGAGAGAGGTCCACAGTGAGAGCAACGAAGAGAGCTTCGTCTTCAGATCGATCAGGTCCCCCTCCGAATCGCAGCAGTCGCTCCTCAGCTTCGCAGCGAGAGAGGACGCGCTGGTGAGGTCGGGGCGGGTGTTGAAATGGTCGTCGAGGAACCCAAGGAGACCTCGAGAGATACTTGAAGGGTCCGGCAGGGCCATCGGAACTTCCATCGCCAACGCAAATCGAAACCACCGCTTTTTATCGGTGTCGCTAAAGAAAGACCCCTTCAATACACTCATTCCTCCAACGAAGATACAAGTGGCCTATCAAAGAAAATAAATAAATAAATTATAATTAATAAAATAAAAATATCCGCTCCAAATCTTTTATCTGATAAAATTTTAAAAAATATTCGAAAAAAATCATGGCAGGGTCATAGAAATTTTATTTAGTGGGACAAACTTTAACTTGGCCTATAAATTTTTATTAAACAATAATAATAAAAATGATATATATTTTATCAAGTAATTAATTATAATTTATATGAATAAAGAACTGATTGGTTTAATCAACCTGTGCCGGTTCACAAAAATCGTCAATTCAGCTAATGGGTTAATTGACTTTTATTGATTTTTATATCATTGGATTTTAAAAGCAAATCGAATTGAAATTCAAAACAGGTGAATATTTAGTAGGTTCAACTATCGGGTCGGATCGGATTTTAAAACACTGTCATTTTTAAAAAGTACAAAAATACATGAAACTAACAAAAAATAAAAGTTCATTCCATCTTTAAAGGTATTCAAAAAAATAAAAAAGATACTGTATTAGGCTCATTTGCAGTTCAAATAAGATAGAAGAAAGAAATTTTTTAATAAAACAAATAAGGAAATATAAATCTATTTAATTCTTTATACATGTGTGTGCGTGCACGCGCGCATGTGTGTATTTTAACTATGTTATATATTCACATATCAAACAAGATTTAAACAAAATTAAAAATAAAATAATGATGTAATACTCTCTCATAAATATAAATATGTATAAAAATTTTGAATCAACAATCAAAACTATCTAATACATGCTTTAATTAATTAAAATTTATTAACATTCCACCATTTACACACACACACATATTATTTAATTTAACTAGTAAAAAAAATAAACATACATAATGGGTTTTCAAAAGCAAACATCCACATATTAACAATATTTTATTTTTTTGGTTGAGAAGCGGGACTCCTGTTTTGTTGTGGGTGGGTGAGAGTATTTTGAAAATATTATTTGTTTTGAGGTCCTTTTGGATAGATGATGAAATCAGGACTTTGGGAGTGATGGACCGTTTGTTTTTACCTTTCACAAGGCCACTTTTATCCTGGAGCACCACAACAGAGGATCTGATCCCAAGCTATGAGATAATCTTCTTTATGAAATCGAGCTAGCCTTCTATGGATTTTTAATCAACACGGATAACCTTCAAGCTCAGTTTTGTGCATAGGGAGCTTTTTGTGAAGTTGTTTGTGTGGGAGTAGGGAAAAGGAGAGGGAGGACGGGATCAGGTAGTGAGTTTTGAAATATTAAGAATTTTTTTAGCATCTCCACTGACCCCTCCAAATATCTAAATTTGGAGAGCAATTTGTGTCAATTAGTTAATCTATTAAACGAGACATTTTTATAAGATAATCTTAGAAATCTCTTATTTCAATTCTATGTGAAGTGATGAGTATCATAGGATTTTCCATAGACATGAAAGTTTGTTGGAGAAATTAATTAAGGGTCCCTGAAGATATCCATGTATTAACCATTAATCCCTGAAACTTATTACCTTAATAATAAGTCCTTCGATACCTTAACCTATTATTTTTTGGTCTCTCTCATTAACAGACCCCTAACAGACGTTAAAAATTCTCATTTTACCCTCCCATTTAAACACCCGTCACCTCTCTCCCCCTCAAACATAAACCCTAGGCACTCCCCCGAGAGAAACTTGGACTTCATTAAAAAAAAAAAAAACCCCTCTGCGAGATCCACCTATGCCGCCCCCGCCTCCGCCTCAACGAGATCCACCAATGCTTCCCCTGTCGTTCGTCCGCCCGATCCGTGCCGCGAAGGAGACGGCGGTCTTCTTTGGCGGCCCATGGGGACTCCTATATCATCGCTAGCTCGGGCTCACGCAAGGGGGTTTGGCCTTATTCAGCTCGTCATTCACGTTTAAGGCCACGAAGAGCAACGCCTCGTTGTCTCCGGCCGTCTCGATGATCCTATGTATGGTGCGGATTATCCAATTGAGAAAGTCTCCTGCTTATTATCCAATTGAGAATATCTAAACTTATTATTTTCGTTGAGCAATTGGTTTTTTATTTATTTAATCAGAACAGTATAAAACAGTGAGATCCCACAAATATTTTTAAAAAAAGTATTGAAAGTATTAACGTAGGAGTCAGGGAGTATGATTGGATTAAACACTCTAACTAAGACTTCCTAACTTAGTATATGTGTTATGCTCCACAAATTAGATAAAAGATTTGTGGAATATGCATGATTAAAGATGTTAGTAGCAAAGTATGATATCATCGACAAACAAGTCAGATAAATGCTTTATTGTCAACCTTGTCAAGGTTAAAAAAATGTAGCTTCAACAAACAAACAAGCCAAATATATCATCAAACAAAAATAGAAAATACATAATCAAGTACGTATATATAATATTATCTGTATACAAATTATATAATCTCATCACTTTTTTATTTTTTTAAAAAAAGCTTGCCTACTCATTTGACAAAAGGTCGAGGGCTTCTCCCAAGTCCATAGTTTCCCAGTCAATCTGGTCAAATGAATCCATCGTAGCATCGTAGTTGAAGGTGACGGGAGAGTTGCTGCAGTGGTACTGATGATCATCAGAAGCCCCCCACCGCCGGCTGCACTCATCAACCACCTCTTGTAAGAGTCCACTACTGTTCTCTTGTGAGCGCCGATGGTTTGTACTACCCTCCACTACTACTGCTTCCAATTGGACTGGAGTGAGCTCCATTGATTGAGGGGAGGACGACAAGATCTCGCCGTTACTCAGTTGGTATAGTGGCGACCTCGTCCGTTGGCACCTCTTGATCCTCGTGTTCCAGTAATTCTTTATCTGGTTATCATTCCGCCGGTACTGGTACAACTGAACGAAATAAATATTGTGAGAGAGAGAGAGAGAGACATATATGAGCATTTAGGACTAGTAAACGAACCAAGCCGCTCGGGCTCGACTCGATTTGATCTCGTTTAAGCTCGTTCAATTAGACAAATAAGCGAGTTTGAACAATTTTTAAAGCTCAATTAGAATCAGGATCTGGATCGTTCAACTCGTTTGTGTTATAAGAGTGTGTCCAATAAGAAATACAAAAGGTAGTGAGAATGAGTATGGGAGAATCTTACCTATGGGTTTCATGTTGTTCTAATTGCTACTTAGATGTTTCAATTCAGTACTTGGTTAGTTGGTTAGCAATTGACGTTTTGGAATTACAACGTATATTGTGTTGATCAAAATGTTATAAAAATCACAATTTTAGTAGGTGTTTTAGTAATATTTTGAATCAGAACATATATTGTGTTATCAAAATTTTATAAAAAATATTTTAATAGATGTTTTAATAATATTATAGAATTATGACATAAAATTATTTATCATAATACATGTTAAGTGAGAGAAAATCAAACATGTGTAAGTAGGGGTCAACAACGGCCCGGGCCGGGCCGGCCCGCGACCAAAAAACAGGGCTCAGGCCCTGCCCACAAGCAGGGCCTGTGTTCGGGCCCACGGGCTGGCCTATGGGCCGAAATTCTAAACATCATATTTCTTTTTATTTTTTAATTTTAAGTTGTTCATTTGTATATAATGTTAAAATAACATAAAATTTAAAGTATAATGTTAAAAAAATATTTATATCCATTAAATTTTCATGATAAAAATATTAAATGAATTAATTACTTTAAAAAAAGAATAACTATATGTATCTAACTTGGTTGATACCTACATAAATGTTAATCATTTTTATAATTCGACCACAATTTAAATAAAATGACATGTTATTTATTGGAATGCCCCTCATATGCCTACGGGCCGGGCCCGGGCCCCAGAATCAAGCCCAAGCCCGGCCCGTGAATGGGCCCGGGCCGGGCGGGCCGGGCTTTTGAGCCTATTGAAGACCCTTATGTGTAAGTGCTTTTTTTAATTTTAAGATTGAAATATAAAAGGATTATTTTTAACTAATAAAAAATTAATACATTCATCATTATATTAGTGATTGAAACCAATAAGTATTTGATACAATAAATCAATATATCTTATGTTTTTTTTTCTTTAATAAGAACATTAATTGATATTTCATTTAAAATATATACATGTTATCTTTGTATATATATATTAAATAAAATAGAAAACATTACATTGCATTTATAAACAAATTTTTTTATTTAATAATTATTTAATTATTATTATTTTTATTTAAATATATAACCGAGAATGCTACACCACGTCACGTGCTTTGGCACGCGCATGGTAACTAGTATTATATTAAAACTCACATGTTTAGCTATTCCAGCCCAATTGTTGCCCATTGTAGAGTGGAGGCGAATGATGGCATCCTCCTCCTCTGTAATGAAAGGATCAGTCCTCACCGTCGGACTCAGATGCTGAAACCACCTCAAGCGGCAGCTTTTGTCAGAGCGGGACAGATTAGTACGATTTGCTACAGCATCCCAGTCCCCCGCTCCATGTCTGTTCACATACTTTATTAGAATCGCATCCTCTTCTGGTGTCCAACGCTCTCTCTTCTTCCTTCCTTCCATCGAAGTTGAAACCAATCTCCTCGTAAAAATATGTTTTTATACGGAACCACCTCTCTTCTGCTATAAAATTTAACTAGAAAAATAAATACCTTTAAAAAAATATATACATCAAATCAGGATGCATATTAAAATAAAAACAAAATAAATCTCTAACAATATTTACCTCAGGCAGTTCAAACCAAAGAGAAACAAGAAACCAAATTACAAATTACGAACCCACCGCACTTACATTAATTTTTTTTTTCTTTTTATGATCTAGTGAAGGCCTTCTCTGTCATTTAATTTATAATGTTGGATAGATTTTCCGTGGAACTGACTATCACGAAAAGGTGTAAAGTAGTTAAGGTTGGCATATTATTAGTTAAGCGGATGAAGGAGAAGATTAAATCCTTAATGAGCAATCAGATAATGAATCAGTAGTTGAAGGTTCAAAGAACCCACTGAGAACAGTTAGGCGATGGAATAAACCAATTTGTTAGGGGTTAGTGGAATTAACCAATTTGTTAGGGGTCGGTGATTTTTTTTTTATTTTTATGTTAGATAGTTCTGTTAATTTTTTAGGAAAAATCCATGTAAGTACGTAATTAAACGTGCAATCTGTCTAATATCCACGTAACCCTTAACTTTTTTATATATAAATCCAAAAGCCATCTAACCATGTGTTAACACATATTATTTTATTTTAAAAAAATGAGAGGAAGGGCTATATACATGAACAAATATATATTTAGAAATTAAAGGTATCTATGTGGCAGATGGTAACGGTGGCTCCTGGAATTTCTACATATAGAATCATTTAAAAAAATATATTCTACAAAAAAAATTTAAAATTTATTATTTTCATTTATTTATAAAAAACAGAAATTTTCATTTTGAAAATATAACAACTTACATTAATAAAATAAAATCTTAAAAAAGGGAGATGAAGGATTTCTAAAATATAAACACTACTACAAGGGTAATTTGAGAGTTTTAAGTATAAAATTTGGGTCGGGCAGGATTGTCATGGTTTGAAAGAGTGACAGTTATAGCTTTGGCTTTTTTTTCAAATGTGATGGGGTCAAATGGACAATTGACCCTACCACATATAATGTGGCGCCGTCTAAAAAAGAAATAAAGAATAGAAGATAAATGGTTTGGAACATTTCTTTTAGTTTAAAGCACAAAATGCAGTCCGTATCTAAGTCTTACACTCTTACCTCACAAGCTCACATGGGTCAATAATTCAATTGTCAAATCTTTACGGGGGTGCAACTCGGGCGGGTCGGGTCGAGTTTGATTTTAACCCGCATTGTATAGAGCTCACCCAAACCCGAGCCCGACCTCAACCCAAAGGGTTCAACCCAAACCCGACCTCAACCTGCGGGTTCGGGTTGAATTCGGGATCGGGCCGGGTTCGGGTTGAATTTGGGTCCGAGTCGGGTTCAGATTGGGTTCGGATTTAACACTTAAAAGATCATAAAAATATTTAATAAACAACACAACAAACTCTAATTAATTATTAATTAAACTTTATATACAAATAATTAAAAATGAATATCTCTGATTAATTAACCCGAACACAACAAATATAGTGATTCTCTTATTTGTGTAATTGTTTATTGTGTTTTAGGAATTTAAGGTTTTAAATATAGGTATGTTGTTATGGCAGCATAACATTTGTTAATCTGTAGGCCGGGTTTGGGTTGAGTCCGCGGGTTGAACCCCCAACTCGAACCCAACCCGAATTGGGTTCGGGTTAGTTCGGATTCAGATCGGGTTAAACCCGACAGAGAAAAATCACAACCTGAACCTGCCCATGAACCGGGTTGGAACAGGTTCAACCCGCCCAAGTTACACCCCTAAATATTTTCCTATCACGGGATGACAAGATTAAGCATGTCAATTAGACGGATACGGATCGGATAGACTCATATCCGTATCCGTATCCGAACTAAATATCTAAAAAAATATTTGTATCTAATATCCAACGGATAATTAAAGTAAATATCCGATCCGAAAATCCGGATTCGGATATATCTGAAAATTCAAATTAAATATGGAATGATTAAAATATCTAAAGATCCAATATCCAAAAATAAAAATCATATATCTAATATTTGAAATATGTAAAAATATATAATAATTATCTAGTATAAAACATAAAATTATAAGTATATACATAAAACATTACATACTTTAAAGTATAAATAAAAATAAAAAACTCATATTAATTCTAAATATATAATTAAATAAATAATAATAATATAATAATATTTTCGGATACGGATATGAATTTTTCGGATCGGATACAGGCATATCCGTATCCGATCCGAAAATTGTCGGATACGAATAATTTTTCAGATACAGATGTTTTTTATATCGCATATTTTCTAGATTTGATTTGGATCGGATATAAATATTTTTTCAGATAATTGAAGATTTGAACTCAAGTCTCCTCCTTAAAGAGACTTGAATTAGTCATTGTCCCTTTTTGATTTTTAAGTTTTCTGATTAAATGTGGGACATTCTTATATAATAATATAAAAAGAATAAATCGGATAGTTAACACATTTATTCATTACAAATAAACATGCTTTTAATATTATTCACCCATATTTTCCCGAACTTTTTTCTTTTACAAATCTTCAAAACCCGAAAAACCCTCTTCCCACCACCTAACAAAACCCCTCAACAATACAACATTGAATAAAAAAAATGGGGGAATTGTTCAAATACCCCTTGATTAAGGATCAATTTTTTTTCTACCCCTGGACTTTTTTTTATTTTTTATTTACCCCTGAAATCTTGTTCTTTTTTTTTTTCCCCTAAATTTTCATAATACTGAAATTATCCCTTACAGAGTTACAGAAATACAGAAATATAATGTGATTCGTACAAAAAAATTACACATAGTTACAGATATTTAATAGTTGTCTATAAAAAAATATTAAAGTATGCAAAGATGTTCATACACAAAATGGTCATATATACATTCTCAGTGTCATTATATTATTATCTATAAATGTATTCAATGTACACAAAATTGTTATAGATAAATCTCAAAGTTTCATTAAAATAGATATATCAATTGTTTGAATTATGACGTTTTCTTTAAATCTTCATGACTAATCGTTCTCTCATTTAATCATTTTCATGTCTTCTTAGGTAAAATGAACAAGACTAAAGAACTATACATTCAATGTACTTCATAACAAAGAACAGGCTTTCCAAGCTATATAAAAAATACAACAATCAAATATAAAACTAAACTAACGACATGTAAATTACAGAAATGTAATAACTAATTACAGAAATGTAACGACTAATTACATAAATATAATACTAATTTACAGATGGGGATGATTTAAGTATAAAAAATGAGGTGGCATAGGGCAGGGGCAAAAAAAATAAGATTAGCTTTCAGGGGTAAATAAAAAATAAATAAAATGCAAGGGTAGAAAAAAAATTAAACCCTCAGTCAAGGGGTATTTGAGCAGCTCCCCCTAAAAAAAATTTGTAATATGTATGTGTACATGACTTTCATGTCGCGTGTTGAAGATATTTTTTTTGTAATGTCGTGCTCCAAAGGAATGTGTACATGATTTTATCCTTGAATAAGATGGGTAAATGAAAGTTTTGATGTGTTGATCATTTGAAAGTAAAACGGAGAAATTCAAGCAAAAAATATTATGATAGCAACCGACATGCAGAAATACATTTCTGGTTTTTGTTATTAAAATAATCATCATGATTTAAATAGATAAATCTAAATAACATATATATACCTTTATTAAACATAACTCAAGATTTACTTTACTTTAATAGCACAAAACTATTAAAATTTATCCACGTTAAACAAATATGTTCTAAAATTGAGTCTATTCTACTGCCTCATTTGAGAAATATATGGGGCCGAAAGGAATAAACTAAAGAAGAATTGAGGACTTGGTAGCCCTATTTTTGCAGCTTTGGTAGCTCACAAATTCTAAAACCCCACTACTCACGACCTACATAAAAAAATGTTATACGTGGGTTATTTCATTTTTGCATATCAAGCACAATTCGATTTACTATTATAATTTTATATACTGTGTTAAATGACATGATGTTGATAACTGCGTGATCTACACCTATGAATTGATGTTAGGACCAGTTTGGTCGCTCTTCTAATTCTTATTCTAAATAAATAGCATTAGAATCATTCATGTAACAATTCTTGGATGTCTAAGGCTCCGTTTGGCAGAGTCTTCGCGGGGCGTTTGCGTTCGTGGACACCGGCCGACACGAACTCTCAACCAAACGGAAATAACAGCGTTCACGTTTTACGTGCATGTTGGCGGTGTATGTGCATTTTTCCCCGACATTTCCAACACATTGAAACATAGATTTTGCGTCGACGGGTTGATTTGGCCAACGCGGTGGTGCCAAGCGCACATCCAAACGGAGCCTAAGCAAAATTCTCTTGATTTCCTACGAAATCAATCAGAACTGATTTTTTAGACCTGGAGTGACCAAACTAGCCCTTACTTGGTAAAACTTTCCTAAAGTCAGCAATATCGTGAATGCAAAAAATGCAAGATACCGTGCAGAAAACTTTCCTACTGGATATCCCAATTAAAACATCTGATGGAACCAGAGATAAATCAGTGCAATCACCCTCAAAATCAACCCTGAAAAGGGAATCATCCCAGCCCTGTACAGAAAATGAGAGTTAAAAGAGGACTGGATACATAACAACATTGCTACATTGATACATATTAAAGGTTTCAAGGGGTTTCTTGATAGTCCAACACCATACCCCAAACACGATACACGCGCAGCAAAAAAAAAAAGGGCCCTGCCTGCGCAATTGCATACAAAGCATAGCTAAAACTGCATCAAGGTGATAAAGCAGCTCTTCAGACTTCTTTGCTTCAACTTGCTACCATCACCTCGTCGCAGATGCCATACCTCCAAAAATACGGTGACTGGAAAAGAAAATAGTTTAAAACCATGAGGTTGTGCATAAAATAAGCTAAATTTGTAAGATGAAAATGATAGTTACCAATGTAAACATGTGAAGGCTAAGACGCGTTGGAACCAATTCTTAAACTAATTTTACTTTTGCAAAATCAATTTTTAGATAAACTGTTCCAAATGGGTATTTTTAAATCTTAGCTATTGCTTTCAGGTTTTGGTTTATGTGTTGAAAATCAACAAAAACTACTTTTTTCATAAAAGCTGGTTAGGAAAATCTTGTATGAAAAAGATGGTCAAGAGCAACTTTTAAGGAAAAAAATGGGTTCCAATACACCCTACCAATGTAACATCTCTGATGCATAAATGTGTGTACATCAATGATACTAAAACTAAAAGCATTAAGATAAATTCTACTAGAAATTTTGCATATATGTGAAAATACATCATATTATGTGCATGAAGGTGCCATATCTTAATGCTCACATGGAAGAATTATGTTTCACATATTTCAACTATACTAATGCACATTCTATCCCACATCTACAGCTTCAATGACATTTTTCTTGGAAAGTACATGGTGTGATGCATGAAGCACCCCCAGCACAAGAGCACTGACGTATTGAATGAATTAAAAAAATCTAATTGAACCCATAGTGGCCCCATCTAAATCTAGTTACCCACCTAAATAGAACCAGTTGGTGGATGGTCTATTCCACAATCACAAGGCATACACTGGTTGAGATCCATGAGACAAGCAGAAGCTTATGAGATTTAGTGACCAGAGAATGGATTGTAATGGTTGGAAACTGATCAATGAAGAGTATTACAATATTTTATATTTCTTATAAAGAAGCATACACGAAGGACAGACAAATCAAACAAATGATAATCGTGATGCAAAGTGAATCATGTGATGAGGAACTTACAGTATATGATAAGAAAATTTCATGCATGACGAAAAATGGTATGCGAGTTATTCTATTCATCACCAAAAACATTTATGCATGAGTTTCAAATTTTGACAAGTTCTAGTGTCACTTACATGTTTTGTAGAGCCATCAAAATTCTCCACGGCAGCTGGTGGACCCACATAAGCATTTCTTCATTTTCCGGCTACCAGGATTGGCTTGACCCAAACCATAGTCATAAGTCAATTCAGTCATTGGAGGGATGTGCCTCAGCGCAAAGAACATAATATGAGGATATTTCTCATCATTATGATCATGCAGAACTGGCTGCCAAAAAACATTGGGCGAGCAGCTATGGTTCATAAACCGGGACATATTCCCCATCTTCCCTGCATCGATATAAAAGGAAAACGGCTTTGCTCCATCATTCAAATCATCAGTCCTCGATTCCCCGAGTAACTCTGGGATATAGTTCCATCCAAGAGCCTTCTCGTCAATGTTGTTCGCCTCAAAAATATATTCATTATCATCCACTTCATCACCATCCATCCCCTTGATTTCATCCAAGACTTGCCCAGTAAATTCACATATAAAAGTGCCGGCACGGATAGGATCCCACGACCGCAGGCCCCAACCTTTGTCACTCGTTTTAAACACCTCAAACTGAAGTCTGATCCCTCTCTGAGTGACACGGTTACGACAGCTGACCGAACACGGACAAGAGGCCCCACACTCGTAAAGCATGGACTTATGACTCACAAGAAAACCCGTCGAACTATACGGAAGATCACCATCATTTTTCTGAGAACAAGCACAATCAGGATCTCCCGGTATGCAAACGCTGCTGCATGCACATCCATGACGAGGTGCGATCGGTACATAGTTGTTTGGATAGTTCACTTTCACGAGTACGTAAAATGGGCTGGCCCCCTCTCATCATCCAACTCATTCACGAGGATAACTGGAATGCTTTCTGCTCCCGAGGAGATGTCCGGAAGGATGACATTCCCTCGGGAGGGAGGATTATCCCTCCATTGCTGAGTCAACTTCCAAACTAGCAGCCCGTTGGGCTGACCAGGAACCCTCTCCAACTTATATTTATAGATGTTAAACCCCGTTTTCCCCTTATCCATCCATAATTGCTGAACCTTGTACAGACCATCATAGAAGTATATCCGCCCGGCAGGAGTGTAAGGTCTCTCACACCCCGTGTCACCCGGACAAGATTTCCCCTACGCAGGCTTCTCTCAAGGGCAAGGTTCCCCCTCTCAAGCTTCTGATCGTCAGCCTGCTTACCCTCTCTATACGTAGATCCGCCTTGTCCAGTATAAATAAGGATGTTCGGATCATCGTCCTCATCCTCATAACCACCTGAAGTGACTATACTTATCGCTATAGGTTCCTCCCCATCATCAAACTTTGAAGTCATGTAATCAATCCCTCCCTGGACCGGCGTATGCAAACCGACCAAGCACATCTCAATCCTAAAGAAGAAGAGGTCCCCAACCTCGATCCCGGGGATCCCTCCAATCCTCTTCCCTTTGGTGGCTCTAAGCCCACGAGTCATCATGATGTTGCCTGCCTTCAAATCCGGCCTCCGGGAGACGCCGGGCGACATGTCCTTTGCATCTTCAAGCTGTAGAAGCCTCCGACGGAGGGCATCAAATGTCTTCATGACCTCTCCGACCGGCCCGCGGTCGCCCCCATCCGCCAAAGAGAACGTGAAGCCATCATCTACATTCTCAACACTCTTGTACCGCTTGCTCTGCCGAGTTCTCCCTTCGCTGCTGCCCTCGGCGTCTTGCAACCTGAAGCTGCTGATGGGGGTGGGCTGAGGGAAGGACCTTGAAGAGACGGGTCGGTCCACGGTTCTCTTCCTCGCGGTCTTGCGGGTTCGGGAACTACCCGCTCCACCATTGGACGATTCGGGGGTCTTACCGGATATCGGGCGCCTTTGGGACTCGGGGGTGGCGAACATGGCAGGCTGAGTGAAGGGGGGCAATGGGTTCATGCCGGGGCCGGCAGAGGAGCCGTCGGGAGGGGCGACTTGGGAAAACGCATACGCGGGGAAGAACGGAGTCAAGCATCGAATAGGTTTCACATCCAAAACATCTCCTTGGTTGTCCATATCCTTCCCCTTCCAACAAGTGGTTTTTTAGGTTATTTAAGGGACCTGAAGTAGAATATTGAAGAACCAAATCTCAAATTTGATGTGGGTTTTGAATTTAGGATCAACTGAAACATTTTTCTTTCGATTTCTGATGTAAATATGTAATATCACACACAATACATGCTAATATCAGTACAATTTGTGATGGAGAACAACATAAAAGAGAGGCTTTTAGGTTTTACAAAGTCACAAATAGTGATAAATTGACAGATTTTGAACCAAAAACAAAAAAAAAGTGGAAATGTAAACCTAAACCACGAAAAAGACAAATAAAGATTCTTCAAAGAACAGATTTTAAAAAATAAAAAAAATCGTGAATTTTTTGAAATGGGTTGCTGACGATCTGACAGAAAAAACCACCACCAACTCCAAAGAAGCACGGATTCACCCAAAAAAAGTGCGATTTTGAACAAACCCATCTAATATCCATCCAAAAATTCATTTTTTTAAAATAAAAACTTGAATCGACTCGACGACAATATAACACAAAGAGAAAACATACCTCGGATTTGTTGATAGAGGTCGATTTTGATCTCTTCAGAGTTTGATTTGAAGTGAAGCTCTCTGTGTGTCGGGTTTTGGTTCGAAAGAGAGCCTTTTTCGAGTGTTGAAAGTGGAGGCACAGATCTCGACACGTTCATCAGTCTCGGGATTCGTGATTTCTAGATCGAACGGTCAGGTTTCGGACATGAGGAGGTCGGTCTTGAGTCAGATGTTACTGAGGTACCACTTATCACGGGAGGTGTTTATGAGTTTAGGCCAAGTTAATTACGTCATGAATGGTTTCCATGAAACAATTGATATGTTGCCATTTTATTTTTTTGAAGAAAAGTTAGATATTTGCTACCTGATTTCATTACTGATATCGAATTACAAACTCTGAATGAAAATGGAGAGGAAGGAGGGGAATAAAATAGACAAAACAATGCAAATAAAATAAGAAAACATCAACAACCATCACGATCGGCATCCCGGGTAGAAGAGTCATGTTGCCATTTTATTTGGTCTTCATTCTTCAATGACTTAGGTCATTGTCACGTGCTTTTTCAATACAGGTAAGTACATTGAGATAGTGATACACTTGGTCCCATTTGGGTATGTAAAATCAATTTTTCATAGTTAATTTTAAATAAATATGTTTAAATTTAGTTTTTTTATTTATAAGTTTAGAAATTATAAAAAAAAATGATCGAGAAGTTAAGAATAGTTTTTTTTTTAAATTGCTTATTTAAAATTGGTTTTAAACATATCTTGATTTTAGCCTTCTTTATAAAGTATATGATATGACGTAATTGATATGAGTTTGAATATATTCACATGGAGTAAATTGATTTTATCATATACTTTATAAAGAAGTCTAAGATTTCATTTGGCAATGCATCGAGGGACATCGTATGCTTGAAAGTTGTCTCGTGGGTGTTGAAAACTCAAAAAAAAAATAGCCTTCGAACACACATTTTTAATTGAAAATGCAAACACCACTTTTACGTTTGGATTGAAGGCGGAGTTTCACTGCGTCTACCGACACAAGCACGCAGATACACACAAACTGATCCTAAAACAAGCTATTCATCTCAATTTAAAGAATAATAAAAATCATTTAAAATTGGATGATGCTCCAACCAACCCTAGGTTTTAGCACTACCTTAATTTAGAAGTTATATATCGATAAATAGAACAAAAATTAGAAAAGATTGTCCTTCGAGATCTAGGTCACCTTCAGTTGTACTTGTTTAGAAAGGTACATTGTTTATGACAAAATATCAATGCAATCATTCCTGTCACTTTCTGCTATATTTAATATGTTTAAATTTTTTTGAATGTACACTGAAAAAACCAATACACAAACTTAAGACTTAAAAATGTATGTATTAGATTTATTCTGGTACATATTTCATCTTCATCTTTAATGTAAAACATGTTACTTCATTAGACTATACTTCAAAATTTTCAAAGCATGTTTGAAATGGAAAAATATATTTTTTTAAATATATAATTGCTGGGCCAACCCCGATATTAGGAATTGTAGATGAGGTATTAGGCAAACTCATAAAATGAGATTCCTATATATTTATACTAAAAAAATTTGAGTGTCAAAAGAAAATTGTTGTTTAAGCTAAAACAAAAATTGAAAAATAAATGTATTAAAAAAATTCATCGTGTTTTTTATTATAAAAGAAATAAAAATAACAAAAAAATATATTTCCTCTATATCAAATAACCCGGACTGTCCATTCTCTCTCTCATAACAATAAGAAAATTGTTATCAATCATTTCTACAATTTAAAACTTAAACCACACGTATTTTCATTTTCTTTTAAAATAATATAAACATTATCGAATTATATATAATTTTGATATTAAAAAAAACATATGTCCGCTATATTTCAAATTGAATGAACCAGTTTTTAGTAAACATATAAAAATTTAATGAGGAATATACATTGTTTAATAAAGTACATGTTTTATTAAATTTTTAATAAAATATTTAAGATTGCATTTTAAACTATAAAAAAAGTGTTAAAGCACCCAATAAAGCAGGACAATAGCGTTCAACGGGCTGGCCCGTCTCGTGTTGTGGTGGCCCGCTTCAGGTCTGCAGTGCCAGCCCGTTATATAGTTTAATTATGGCCCATGATGAGGCAACATGGCCCGCAACGGAGTATGATAGAGATTGATAAGGGAAGCATGTGAATTATCCGAAAAAAAATCTACATTCGCTTCGAACCGTACTTAAAATCCGAAATATCTAATATTTAAATATTCAGAGTGTAGACATGGATGTCCGTGTATATCCAATCTGAAAAATATCTGAATCCGATATATATTAAAATTATATATATTTGTATTATATATCGTTCATATTTGTTATCTTGTATAATTAATCAGATATTGTATATAACTATTATATATATATATATATGTAGTATGAAAGAGAGAAAGTTTTAAAATCTCATCCTCTCTAATATATCATTCATTCTATTATTCAAATTAATTTCATATTTAGGCACATCAATTATTCAAAATCATTTAAAAAATATTTGTATCCAATAAAAAATATTCATATCCAATCAATATCCGAATTCAAAAATTAATATCTATATTCAAATGATTAGAACAAAATATAGATATTAACATATCAATTCACAGCCGATCAGTTGAGAGATTAGTAGAGACTGAGGAATACATATAGTGTAAAAAAAATGTGCATATTAATGAGTAGATGCAGTTTTATTTACTCTCATTCACAATATCTTTTTTTCCATGTATCACCACTTCGAACATTAAAGCCCACAGTTTCACTAAAAGAAAATATCTTTTGGAAAAATATATACTTCCTTGAAAGAAGAATACATAAAAATAAAGTAAATACTCCTTGAACGCGCCCTTTTTAATGTAACAGACCACCTCATTCAATATCGATTCTTCAGTAGTTAAAAATTCTAAAGATGCAACAATGTGAATTAAACACTCTCCCAGCTCAAATTGAGAATCTAAAAATCACAGAGTTGTTGCAGATATGATCTATGTCTGTACATGGAGATTCATTTCTCCAATATGAATGCTAACTATGATTTTAAGGCGATGAGCTTTCACTGAACCTTCTCACCACTACCCATCCGCCGCTTCTCCTCCTCCACCTGTTCCAGCAATGCTTCCAGCTCGGCTTCTGTTAGTCCCTCCAACCGTTTCTGCAGCAACCAAGAAAGTTAACTCATTTGTCAATGGAAACGGCAAGTCATTCGATCCATAAATCAAAAGACTTGACGAGCTAGGCCCCATTTGTAGCCAGTTTTCTAAAACAGTTTATGCTCTAGATCATAATCAATTCTGAAAAAATTACTCTCAACCAGCTTTTTCATTAAACTGTTTTGTGGACTTCAATAACATAAAAACCAAAATCGGAAACCAAATGTTGATACTAAAAAATACCCGTTTGACAATCAAGCTGAGCCTAGATGGAAATGGGCGTGACTTTGAATGTTATCATGACATAAGTTTGGTCAACATAAAATGGTAGAGGAAAAATTATGTTAATTGATGCTGATGTTTTAAAGTTACATTATGCAATTGCATGCAGTTGACTTTTTTTTTCTAATATTATAGGTAAAGAAGGCTTAAATCTTGCCAAGAAGACAATAATCTTGTTTGTATCTTGTGTTCTATTATCCTAAAATATTTTAACAGAAATGGTAGTTGTAAGTTTTTTTTTTTTTTCAGTTTTAATTTTATGACACCATATTAACACAGAATTGCACAAAAGATCATTCTGTCAGAAACAAAGGATCTGATATAAGATGATGTGCTAACCTCCATGACTTGCTTCTCATATTGCCTGAGTTGTTGGGCATAAGTCATCTCTTTGTTTGATACTCTGAAAATATATGTTGAAATCCATCCAACCGTCACCCCTAACACAAGCACGAGCTGAACAACGTTACCGGCTTGCAGAGGATCAACTCCAAAAAACTGCATGGGGGATTTACAACAGAATCAATGACTTTTTCATTAAATATATAACCCAGTATAATTTTTAAACAAAAATGTTCCAAAGATACCTCCAATCCACTCTTCAAACCAACACCTATTACAGTCACTCCAAGACCAATCAGTAAGACATCCTTCCTACTGTATCCAAAAGGTACCTGAACCATTATTTGAAATAAGAGAAATGAAATCAAATTCTTATTTGCATCAATCCAAATACAATGAAAGAAAGAAAAAGGGACTACATGCAATAAAATAATTTCCTCATCATTGGCATGCACATTATGGCCCCCGTCTCAAAATCACATCACATAGAGTGCTCCTCAACATCTTAAAATATCCTAAAGTGTGGTTCAAGCTATATTATTTAATGAGTAATCATGTTTTCCCCAACACGTGTAGGTTGTGAATTTGTAGTGGAGGGCATGAGAAGCCGAAATTGGTCTTGTTACATAAATTCAGGCATTCATCTTAGGAAAATCAATCTTACATTTTCCCCTTTCATTCAAAGATACAGAAATTCTATGATTCACCATCAATCACTGCCTTGTCTCCCATCTCCAAAATATTCACAATTTTGTTCCATCGAGCGATCTAATTTCCTATATTTCTTGTTCAAATCTAACTCTATACACACTTCTTTTTTTTATTTTTTTGATAATTTTCTTGTGTAGATCAAGCATCCATCAATGCACATCATATTGGGGAGAAACTGCCCATGTAAAAGAACAAGAGACCTACTGTGAAAGAACTCTTCCCACTGAAATCAGAATCCAGTAAATCCATTATTATAACAATAAAATGGTTTACAACTGATACCATATAGAATCAATTAACAAACCAAGAAGAGTCATGCAAATGAAGAGGCACATCTTTATTAGTTGGTTATACATGCCTTTTCCTGGTCAGGAGTAGTTTTTGAATCATCAGGACTTCCACTTGACGATGATGATCCAGTGCTCCTTGGAATTCTCAAGGCCGCATTCCTTGATTTCAATCCATAAGAAGCCTTCCTCAAGGAAAGAGATTCATCAACGGGGTACAAGCTTCGGCAAGTAACTCTGCCTGCATAAAAGATCATTATCCTGATCATGAACAACAAAATATACACAAACAAGCTAATATTTGCATAAAATAGTTCCTATGACCAGCCAAACAATACTACATTAATAGAAGAAATGATTTATGGACAAATGGGCACATAATTGACTCCCCACAATATCATTGATGCAACAAAAGAAGTTTCTTTTCAAGACCTCTGAAAGAAATATTCTTTCAAATTCATTTTTGTAGAAAATGATGTTGTTTTCTTCCACCTTCCAGTGCATATAGTGCAGCTCAAGTAAGGGGAAAGTACCATTACTCTGTATTGCCTTAGCTCTTCCAAAAATACTTTTTGGGATGACTTACTAAAACCCCCAATTAATTTTGCTTGGTTAAGTAATATTTTAAAAATTGAAGGGAAAAAAAAAAGATGATACGATGCTTTATATTGATGATTCTGAAATACCAAGTTGATCTAACAATTTAAAAAACGAAATAAGGATGGAAAGAACTTACTGGGAAGTCCAACAAAAAGAGCAGTTGTTGTAAGAGCTTCGCTTCTCCTGATTGAACAAATTCCCAAACTCGGAGAAGGAGAAACAGAAAGAACCGATTCCATAACCACTCACCAAAATCAGATAAAGAACCAATAAAAGCAATAAAAGGAATTGCGAGTAAGAGAGAGATTTTTTATAGAACAAAACAGATATTTTAGAGCATTGAAAAACAAATGCTTTGGTTTCTCTTATCGCCTTAAAAATCGAGCGGTTATTGGCGAAGTGGCTCTTTTCGTAAATTTATTGGTTTTAGGGGACATTTACAGACTGCATTGTAACTCATTTTTGAGCCGTTCATCTCGTGTACCTCGGTGAATTGTTATGGCATTATTATGTGTTTGGCTGTTCTCACCACACAAGTCACTAAATACACACATCTGAGAATTTTTTTTCCTCAATAATGTGTCGAAAAAATGAATAAAACTAAAATTATAGATAGCTTTAAAAGAATCTTATTATATATAAAAAAAAACACCACCTAAGTTATTTTAAAAAAAAAAAAAATTCCGTTTTTCATATAAAACCCAGTCTGTTTTGTAGAGAGTTGTATTACACTCGGTTTTTTTTCAATCCAAAACACAGTCTTATATACCACATTAAAAATTTAGTGAAACATTTACCTCATTAAATATTGTATATATCACATTAAATATTTTCTTTCACATACTAAGAATGAGTTTATTCGATTAAAAAATGAGCGATGTGCACTTTTGATCAAAATATATAATGATGTTTACTATTTTTTTAAAAATGAAAATATGCAAGATATGGGTTCTAGTTGATGAATGTAACCGAGTTAAACATTTTCCTTTCGTAAAAACTACCTACAATCAATTTTTCATAAAAACCATTTTTATTTACTTTTAGGTCTAGTTCGACATGGAAATAAAGGGTTAAAATAAGAAAAAAATTGGGTTAAATCACTTGTTATCCCATATGACAAAAAAAATGAGAATAAAAGATGGACAATTGTTCACATTTTGAGATAAAAAATGATAATAGTTTGTTCTAGGTAAAAGGTGGAATAGACTGTCCAAATTTTTTATCCCTATTTTGTAAAATTAGGATAACATCTATGACTACCATTCCAAAAAAAAAAAGAATGTGTTCCACGAACAATATTAATACTCATTAATAGGAAGGGCAAATTTCATATTTTTTAAAATAAATTAAAAGTTATCTCATATTTGATCAAAATGCAAGATTGATGATAATAACACAAAAAAATGAGGATAATAAAAAGCATTATCAAATGCAAATCTAAATAAATATTTTTTCCCCATAAATTAAGCTAACTTATCCCAAAAATTTATCCATTTATCAAACTAGGCCTTAGAATTGGTTTAACAAGGGGATAAATGTTGAGATAAGAGATAATTATGAAAATAATGAGTGGGGGGACAACTTATCCCCATATGTATAAAAAATAATTAGGATAAAATGCGGACAATTGTCCCGATTTTAAAATAAAAATAGAAATATTTTATTTCACCTAAAGGCTGAAATAACATTTATCCTCACTTTTTGTTCAAATTTTAACAAATATAAATATAAATAAAATTAATAAACTTTTTATCCCCTAAAATTAGAATAATTTATCCTCAAAACCTTCTCTCCTTACCAAACCCTTAGCATATAACAATCAACCAAATCTCTTTAATTTCTTTAATGAAAGGACTTAGATTGGAGTTTTACCACCCTTCGTGAGGAAAGATTTGACCAAAAATAAAAAGCAAAAACTTATCAATAAAAAAAAAGTGTAAAAACCAAAATCAAAAACATATTTGGAACCGACCATCTGAAAACTGATGGGCAGAATCAATTTCATGCAAACAAACAGGGCCTAAAATCAAAATAGAAGCTAAGAAATACAAAACATATTGGTACAATTGCTTACATATATTTTTTATGGGTAAAACTCACACATATCGCCTTGGCCTTACACACGTATATAGAAATCCCAAAGGGTAACTAAAAATAAGCCTTTTGGGACTCTTGCCTCTTGGACTGACATTTGCATCAGTATAGAGAATTCGAGCTTGTATCAGGGGATCAATGCTACACGATCTACTACACACATTATTATAGTCTCTTCTAGTTCTGAGCACAACAGTCAGAGTTCCTTCCACATCAGAATTCTCGGATCATCAGGAGCTGATGCAGCCTCTACGACCTGTTAAGAAACCCAATTCAAGAGAATCTTAAAGGTATGGCACGTATGGTAGGGGAAAATTAGGGAAATACAAACATATATATGCAGCAGCTGTGACATTCCACACGAATGCGATGCGGTTGTGAATAGATAAATCAGGATCTCAAGAAAATTATAGTTCAATTTTAGAATGAGTGATTACCTGAAAGAAGAAACATCAAAATATTTGCACTTGAAACCTATAAATCCAGCAACAGATATATGTATGACATGGAAAGTAAAGAAGAGTTGATGGTTGCTGTCACTTAAGCTTTGTCAAATACGTTTTGAGTCCGCATCCGAAAATAAAAAATTATATGATATTGGAATATTTGAAATAATTTAAAAGCGGATATAAGAATACCCAAGTCCGTAACTGCTTAGAATTGAACTGATATGTTATCCAATTATATATGTTTTTATTATAAACTGTTTAAATTTGATTATCTTATATGAATGACTATAATTCTTAAATTTTACATATCATTGCATCAATCATGAAAAAAACTAGGTTAAATTGAATGCCTACTATAGATAGTGAATTTTGGTTTGGATGTTCAAGGCCGGAAGAATGGGAAACTGATGTAAATTATTGCTTTTCAAGTATTAGCAATAGGTAGTGTAATGCTTGCTCATAAATCAAGCCTGACTCTTTGAGAGTTTGTTTGACATGGGACAAAGACAGCAAACTCTAATCACACAATAAAATCAAAAGGGCATTTTGCACTCCATCTATGAGGTGCGTTATAAATGGAGTGATGCGTACAAAGTACAAATTTGATTAAGACTGAAAGACGAACAACAAACTTCAATCTAAACGAACCTGGAAACCAGCCTTCAGGTACAGATCTTGAGCAGTCTTGTTGTCTGCATTTGCATGGATGTATAACTGCTTCATTCCTATTGATGACCCAATACAATAAGGGTTAATATTGAGACAAAAAAAATAAATCATCCAACCCTGTTTAAATAATATTACCTTCTAAGGTGGCAACATCAGTTGCCAGACAAAGCATATTTGATGCAATCCCCTGTCGGCGGGCAAATTTAGCCACACACACATTGGCAATATAAGCATATTTGTGTGAATCGCAATCCTCATTGCTAAACAGGACGGAAGAGGTTTTTTTAATTTCCTAGAGATAAGTTATGAAGTAAGATCACAAACATTAAGAAATATTGCATAGAAGTAAAGAGGAAACAAAATCAAATCCCAAAGGGTATCCACTGTTAAAAGCATAGGGTTTGACATTTTGCAAAGACATGGAAGGGAGAAAAGATATGGGTGGCTTGTGATGGTTCCCAGGAAATAAATAACAACATTCTACTTACCCCAGGAAAGTTTTCGCCTTGTAACAACCTCCGGATGCTTATGTCAAGTGTTCCTACAACACTCTTCAATACATTTCGTCTTACATTTGGCTCTTCCTTCTTAACCTGAAATGCAAAATATTGTTCAGTTGAACTGTTATGGAGAGATCAAGAAGCAGCATATTGATGCATGATAAAGTCCAGAGATGAATGTTTCTGTCATAATCCTTTTGTAATAATTGTAACTCAAGTACATAACTGGGAGTAGTTGATTCCAAAATGTAAAAGAAATTCAAACTATGGTTTGACATATCTCAGCAAATGATAGAATAACTAAAAATAATCCTGCATTGATCATTGAGAACTGAGCTTAAGAAGTTTATTGCATGGGGTGTGCACCAAAATTCCTTTTTTTAGTCGATGGGTATTATGTGATCAATCCAAGTTCAAAATATATTGTCATGTCTGCTCTCTTAAATTAAATAGCCCATCTAAGTTTTGTGCTTAATATATAAATAAATAAATAAAGTTTGCAAACTTATACAGGCTGGAATGGCAAAATTTTGGCATGATTGTTAACCATGAAAATTTTATTAAAAGAAGAGAGAAAATAAATCAAATTGAACTCATATTTGAATGATTGAATTATAGAATGTGTAGTTCCTTTTCTTTCCCTGACAATGTAAGTAAATGCATCCACAATCATCTTCAGGAAATGGCATTATGAATTTTCCACATTATTCCAGGTTTAATGCATCCAGAATCGGTGTCAACTTGAAGAACTTGATGACTAGAAACATCAACAAAATAAATGAGCACAATGACTGAAAAATAAAACATATATTTAATAACATACAGCAATCATGCAAGTACACTTCATTGAGTTTCCATCCCTCCCAGCACATCGGCGTTTCAATGCATAGTACTCCTGGAATCAGCAACGATTGTAATGAGAGAGAAAAGTGTTGAAATAGAGTTAAAGAAAAAGGTAAAAAACTGTGAGTATATAATGAATATGTTTCATGACCAAAGTCAGAAAAATAAACACACATCCTAACAAGGTCGGATTTCATTTATTTTTTTATTCAAAAATGACGTTCAATGAAATTTCTTTCTCGCATTCTGGCATGCAAATGTTTTTTTGATGAAACTAGAAGGAATACTTCACCTTTGCTGCATACTCCCTTTTAAAATTCTCTACATGGCTGTGCAAATCAAAATTTCCACAATCAATCCTCGGCATCCAATATAATAAAAAAACTGAAAATAACAACTGTCGAATGAAGTTCCCAAACAGATATTAAGTTACAAGATCTTTATTTTGAAGAGAATTGTAAACTGACCGCACATACAACGCTGATTCACAGTGGCCTTCTGCCCTCAGATATGCAGCTGTCTGTAATGCAGCACAATATACACAAATAACATCACCAAATTTGTTGAATGAACAGGTGCATGAACATGGAAGAAAAACACCAAAAAGACAAAAGAAAACCATAGGACCAACCCAGTATTCTTCATCAAGTAGAGCACTGCGGGCGACATAATTACCAAAAGCCCTTCTTGGCCCTTCGCACAATTCTTCCTCACTTGGCTGCAACCTGTCAAAAGATAGCTCGGGATGCTTTGATTCATCGTTTCCTGATGTAATTGAATGCCATAGATTTGGGGACGCATCCTTGCATTGAACTTCCACAAATTTCCATCGACCACGTGACACTGGAAACTTTTCCCTAAAATGAAAAAAAAAATGGCAGTAAGAAAAATATCCAATATACATGAGAAAAACACAGAATTCAACATAGTATTGGACAGAATAATAAGTATCTGTTCCAAAGTCATATCTAAATTATAAAAGGGACTGAGAAGTATGCAAAAATCCATTAACAACCAGGTTTGAAAACTGACCTAGTTTTTCTTTCCATCAGAAATGGATAGATATTTAAAATACAAACAGATAATCTTAATTTAACAGTACAAACGCATAATCTGATAAAAGTCACATAACCAATAAAAAGACATTCCAAAACGCATAATCCGAGTTTCTTGATGCATCAAATGAAATTCTTGTTCAGAACTAGATATACAACTAATCTGAGCAAACCAAAATGAAAGACTTTCTTTACCCAAACGAGGACGGAATCTTGGCAGCGCATGAGATGTTGCGAAATCTCTTCCTTGTAAAGGCCGCCCGATTCACCCGCAGAGGGAGAAAAGGAGATTTCTTTTGAAACAACGGAAAATCTTGAAAAGGAGTACCGAAACCCACTCTAATCGCCATTTCATCAAAGCAAAAGCTCACAACACGCGAAGATCATTAACCTAAGCTCGAAAGAAACCCGGATTTCAAGGAAATTGTTCGATCTCCATGGATCGAATCACTCAAATTAAACCAAGAATTCGAGATTCAACACGAACGGAGGCTGTGGAGAGTCACGTATGGAGCAATTAAAAGAGAAACATCTGAAACCCTAAATCGGTGAGAGGGAGCCCGCCATTTTTGAAAGGGAAAAGCAGAAACCCTAAAAAAAGGGAAATGAAGGTTCGCAAGAGTGACGTATGCCGTCGGAAGGTATTTATACATTCTTCTCCGAATGGATCGCGTCGCAAGTATTCGTTTTTATCCATTTTCTTTTTAGAGTAAATTGCATGTACACCCCTTGAAGTTTGTAAAACTAGCAGAGACACCCCTTATACTTTAACCCCCCGTTTGGGGTGGGGAATAAAGGGTGATATGGGAGAATACAGTAGAATAAGCTCCAAACAGCTGTTTGTTTGACAAGAATAAATTTGATAGTTATGTCTGGATAAGCTAGGATAAGCCTGATAACTATTCTAAGAAAATGGTGGAATTGCTTATCAGGGCTTATCATGCCCATAGATAAAAATACTCTTCTCTGTCATTTTAAAATATTTATCTCACCTGACATTCTCTGCATACATTTCAAAAACTGTCACATCTATCATATCACACTCATATCTCTTATACTTATTCCCAAACACAAATAATTTATGCAGGGTATAATTGTCATTTAAAAAGTCATAAATTTTTATCCATCTCTTATCAACCACTTATCCTTATTTTATTCAAGGTGAACCAAACAACAAAAGATCAATTTTACGTTTTCCAATGAAATAACAGAAAAAAAAACAACCAAACAAAAATTTACTTATTCAGCATGGATTGTTATCTATCCCAGTATAGTATCAAGGATAAATAATCTTATGTCGCACCCCAAACGGACCATTAAAAAAAATATACACTTACAACCCCCTATTGTAATTTTAAAAGTACATACTTACACCCCGTTATATCTTAATTTAAAAATGTTATTGTAACATTCAAAATAATATTTGATACTTACATTCATACATTTTAAGTAAAAAAAAGTATTTTTACATTTTAAACTAACATCCATATATCTTAATTAACATAAATCATTCATACATTTCAAGTAATCTTATTTCTCATGTGAGTACATAAATCATTTTTGTCCCCTACTACTTGGTGCAGTGGTCTGTATTTCTCATGTTATCGTTTTCACTGTATTATCATGCAATTTTAATTGATAGATGGTATAAATTTTTAAACACAGTGTCTTTGCAGGTTTTATAAACTGAGAGGGTCGAAATGTTTTACCCTTTTTTTTTTATTACACTGTGACGTATGTTTTGTCATTTAAGTGAAAGTAAAATGATACATTCAGCTCCCACTATAGTTTATACCGATTTTCTTTTTCTTAAAATCATAGTCACCAAATGAAATGCATGTTATTGTATTAAATTTAATATATACTGAAATACATTAGTGTATTGTTTTTCAAGTTATATACTGAAATATAAAACAAAACCACATACACTATGATAGCACAACATATACTATGTTATCATAGCGTATGAGACTGCAAAACGTGTTGCAAAACAGAGTGAGTCTATAAGTGCTTTTAAGTAAAATGACAAGCAATCCAGCTCTTCTAGAGAGATTAAGTTGGGCCTTTGTAGGCCCACGAAGAACAATGAAACTCGAGGCACCCGCTTTAGTTGGAATGAGTGGTTGATACATCTGTACAAAGCGTTGATACACTCAATCTGTTTTATAGCTCCATAGAATGTGATAATATATATATTACGTTATCATAGTGTGTATGATACTATCATAATGCATTAAATAAAAAAATATTTGTTAAAAATACATTTATGTATCTCAGTGTAAACTTCATTTTATATAATATAGTGTACTTCAATAAAAGTGTATAAGGTGTGGACTACAAATGGGATGTACATGTCACTTTCCTACAATATATATTGTGACAACAAACACATATTTTACGATTATAAGTGTATTTAGTGTATATTTCACTTTTATAACAATAAATACGAATGTATATCTTTTGATTGGTTTATTTAAATAGAAATTTCACATTTTAAAATAACATTGATCAATATATATTTTTTAAAAATCAAAATATATAGTTGGAATTGCACATGGGGCTAAATGTATCATTTCTTTTGTGGGCAATTTTAAATATTTGCATATGCTACCGTACTAGTTTGATAAATTTTTAAAAAGTATGATTAATTCAATAATTATTCAATTAACTATAATTATATTTATATATATTTTTTAAAATAATTTGTAAAGTTTTATAATAATTATAATTATATTTATATAAAGAGACCCATATAAATACCTACAATTAAATACGTATTGATATGAATGTGAACATTGATACCAATACACAACTCCCACATGCACATGAATATAAAAAGGGTTTTGTTAACGAGTGCCCTCAGGGCATTGGTTAACCCACATTAATTGGTCACTTTTTAGGTAACTTAATGAATTAATTATGATATGGTTAAAAAAAATGAAAGATTTTTTAAAATACTAATAACACCCCTAATAAATTCACCACATTTTTTTCTTCTTCTCTCTCATACCATATTTTTTCCCTCCAATATTTTTTTCTTCTTCCCTCCCATACCCGATTTACTTGTAAATAATAAATAATATATAAAAAATTAAATTTATACACAAAAAAATATTGTTCAATTGTTTGGTATAGTACACATACTTTTTTTTACATAAATAGGACATTTTTCTTGAATTTATCTTATTTATACTTATAACATTTTTTATTTTTAAACATTGTGTAAGAGGATAAAATTGGGTGTGGGAGAGAAGAAAAAAAATGTGGTGAATTTATTAGGGGTGTTGTTGGTATTTTAAAAAATCTTTATTTTTTTTAACCATATAATAATTAATTTGTTAAGTTGCCTAAAAAGTGAGTAATTAATGTTGATTAACCAGTGCCCTAAGGGCACTCGTTAACAAAACCCATAATATAAATACGTTAACTTTTGGATATCATCATATTTGGTTAATCTCAAATAATGAAATATCACTTGTACTAAAGGTGCGTTTAGATGTGAGGTTGAAACACTAAGATTCTTAAAATTTTATGTTTCAAATTTAGTTTTCGAAAAGCTATGTTTTATTATATTTTTAACCGTAAAATTTTTTGGCTTTAAAATAAAGATTGTGATTTTAAAAACTAAATGCTAAAAATGTGTTTAGATCTGAGTTTAAAAATTTTTAACTTTTAAAATGCAGAATCTATCTAAACTTATTTCCAAACGGATCCTAAATGCAAACATATTTATCTACTTAATTTAAAAGTTTATTAGCTTTTAATATAAAAAGTGTACATTTAATAAAAATGAAAATGAGTTTTTAAGAGTCGAATATTATTAAGTTATTTTTTATAAAATTATATATATTTTCGTTCTTTTGTCAATCGTCCAAGATAGTGATTCATGAGAAATGATAGAATCTAGCCATTGTTGGATGTGACCTCATTAGAGTTTATTTCACAAAGAACTGTGAAACAGGTGGAATGATTATATGATTCAATGGATTAGTAACAAAACCAACCAAACCAATGGGATTGCAAAACACACATTTGTTTAAGATAAATCTTTGACTGATTGGGACAATTCAGAAATTAATAATAATAATGGTCCAATCCAAATGAAAGTGAGTGGTTTATATGATTAGGCAGACCAACGCTGCACCTGGTCCTTCAGTTGACCTCAAAACATGCTGCATTATGCTTGGTTATTTAAACACTAACCCCCGTTTGGGTGAAGAATAAACCAAGAATTGGGGAGAATATAATAGAATAAGTCTCAAACAGCTGTTTGTTTGACAAGAATAAACCTTGATAGTTATGTCTGGATAAGCTAGAATAAGGTCTGATAACTATTCTAAGAAAATGGTGGAATTGCTTATCAAGGCTTATCTATGCCAAATTGCCAATGGATAAAAATACTCTTCTCTGTCATTTTAAAATATTTATTTCACCTAACACTCTCTGCACACATTCCAAAAACTATCACATCTATCATATCACACCCATATCTCTTATACTTATTCCCAAACACAAATAATTTATGCAGGGGTATAATTGTCATTTAAAAATCATAAACTCTTATTCATCTCTTATCTACCACTTATCCTTACTTTATTCAAGGTGAACCAAACAACAAAAAAATCAATTTTACGTTTCCCAATGAGAATAACAGAAAAGACAACCAAACAAAAATTTACCTATTCAACATGGATTGTTATCTATCCCAGTATAGCTATCAAGGATGAATAACCTTATGTCACACCCCAAACGGGCCCTAAAAACATCTTAAAATAATAACACATGATTTTTGGTTTTCCAATATCTTGGTATTGATAGTAGAAATCTATATTCTATTCTAGTTCTATCATGGGAGAAAATGTTATCTTCATGCCTTGAATGCACATAAATAAATGGAAAAAATTCAGATAACTCCTTGTCAACTGTTTGAAATCTACGTAACCTTTGATTTTTTCTGAAGTCCATGTAATCTCTTAAAAACACCAATGTAGATCTAAATAATCCCTTAAATTAAATTTTCATTCACAAATGATGAATATTTGACAAATATTACTTTTAACCGTGACTGAAAACATAAAACCTTCTATAATTTGTTAAAAATGTAAAAAACACAATACGATCTCATGATAGATTATGAAACTCTATCCGAAGGGATAAAATTGTCATTCCTCATTTTTCACATATTGTATGGGGTTTTTGTTATACTATGTTTTCAACTAAGATTAATCAAACATGATATTAGTAGAATAAATGAAAATTTAACTCATGAAACTATTTGGATTTACATAGGAGTTTTCAGAAAGTTATATGAACTTTAGCAAAAGTCAAAGATTATATAGATTTCAAACATGTTACAAGGCGTTATATGGATATTTTTCTAAATAAATACATGATCAACACCAAATCTCATCAAAATTTTAAGGTAAACGTGTTTGAACGAGAGTTTTAGAATCGGTGATCTCTTAACAATCAAAAAATAATTTTTTAAATAGTTTTTTTTGTTTTTATGGAAATAAAAAAAATGCATAGTATTTTCAAATTGTTCTAAACATTTTTTTTAGGATTTTTATATTTTCAAGTCCCTATAAATTATATGATTTAGTAATTGATTCCTCACTTTTTCATATTACAGTTTAAGTTCCTAGATCATTTAAATGATATATTCATTTTTAGTTTTTTCACATAGACTAATAAGAAAATCAAACAATTCAGTAATAGAAGAGGACTAATAAGGAATATACCCTTTAAATCTAGAGACTTAAATCATAATATCGATCACAAAATCATATAATTATGAGAACTAAAAAATAATAATCCCCTTTTGTTTTTTAACTTAGCGTGTTCTGTGCGCATGAGGAGGAGACCTCGGACCACCTCATTTGTAGCTACTTGGAGTTGGGAAGATTCTGGTCCATGATTGGCACGGTGACACAACTAGGTTGTGGCTTCCAAAACACTGACGAAATGTGGGAAGCAGGAAGAGCTCTCACAACCCCGAGTGACAACTCCGTCCAAGTGAAGGTCTTGGGGATGATTATCCTGACAGCGCCGTGGGTCGCATGACGCTCTAGAAATGACATTATTTTCAATGGCGCGAAGTTTTACACTGAAAACCTTTTGAACGCGTGGCTGGGTCTCATGAACTCCTGGAGACTGCACCTTGCGGGGGCGAAGAGCGCAAGCATCAATTATGGATGTCTCACCATCAGGTCATAAGGGGAGCGGGGCGGCATAGCGATTTTGGAGGACTAATTGTCTCAACTAACTCTAATATAGCTTGCCTCTCTTTTCCCATTTTGCTTTTCTTTTATCTTCTTCTCCTATCTCAATTTAACTTTGATCTATCTATAAAATCGTGGTTACAAAAAGAAAAAAAAAACAACACTTGGCGTGATCAAATAACATCGGCCTAAGAGAGAGACCAAATCTTAATATTAATGTAACAATAAAAACAATAATAAAAACGTATAAAACAAGACCATTGAAAAAACGCCTCTCCCTCTCTTTCTCTCTCCCAACCAAAACCGAAACCCTCTCTCTGCCAATCGATCACCCACCCCCAAACCAACCCTCCCTCTCTCTCTCTCTCTCTCTAAAAAGAGGGGCCAAAGAAGACGAGCCCCCTCAGCTTCACCATCGCCTCCGCCGCCTCATGAGGGACCAACCCGCGACGGCGACGGCAGCGGCGAACGCCGTCGCCGAATGGGGGTACTCGAGGCCCGTGGTGATGGCCCTCGACGCCGCGTGGAACCTCGCGTTCGTCCTCGTCTCGGCGGGAGCGCTGACGTCGGCGGCGAGGGAGAGGCCGTCCGTCCCAATTAGGGCCTGGATCGTCGGGTACGCCTTTCAGTGTTTGCTTCACGTGCGTTTCACCTGGGCTGAGTACCGGCGGAGGGGACGGGGAGAGGCGGAGTGGGTGGCGGCCCAACGGAGGTAGCTTTAGCTGGATTTTTTTTATTTTATTATTATTTAATGTTTGGTTTGATTTATTTGTAGATGATCTCGTGTTTTTTGGCTGATTGAATGATTTTCAGTTTAGGAATGTATGATTACTATTTGATGAGATGAGATTCTGTTGATCAGATGAAAATAAGGTTCATATTTTTGTGCATTTTGTTCTTATTTTTTGGATTTGTTTTAGCTGAGTTGTGTTTTGTTTGTTTGAATTTTTGGACGATTTTTGTGTTTTTGAGTGATTGAATGATTAATTTGTTTCAGTAATATAGTGTGTTTTTTTGTTTATTTTTTTTTTTAGGAATATTGGTGGCTACTTGCTAGCAATATATGGTGTTATGTTACCTTGATGTATGGGTGATTTGGTTGACTGCAGCATAGTTTTTGTGTGATTTTTATTTGATCAGATTCAATCATTCAAATAAGGTTCATATTTTTGTGCATTGTGTTCTTATTTTGTGGATTTTTTTTATTTATTTGTTCGATATTTTTTTGTCGGTGTTGGAGTTTGATTATCAGCTGCCTTTGACTTGGTGGTTCTAGGCTTGTAGTTTAAATATTCTATACTCTTAAATAGTCAAAGTTGGTAGGAATTCTACAACCAAATTTTATTAGATAGAACGTAGGGTACAATGCCATTCATAACCACTAATTTTTATATACTTATGGGTAATCCTTTTTTTTTTCTTTCCGAGAAAGCGCACTTTTGTTAAATTTATGAAAATAAATCACCTTTTAATATGAAAAGCATTTTTTTATAATTCAAAAGCTGTGTTCACTTTGAAAATGCATTTGGGTTAAGTTTAATTCTTGCAGAATCATCCAAACGTATTTCCAAACATTATCTTACACATAAGTAGAGCTTCCGTGGTTAATGTGAAGATCATGTCTTCTGATGCTCTCTTATTACTATATTCTGATCATTTGGAATGTTAGTTTACTTATGATATAATGTTTGATGATCTTTAAGTGTAAGGGTGCTTGTTTATCCATGCATTTAAATGGCCCTGCCAGATCTATATACAAGTTTGTCAGAGACTTCGTATCCATTAAATCTACAACTAAACTAATTTAATTTCTCTTTCTTTTCCCCGGGATTGCTAAAAGACTGGAGACCTTGACTACTATGCTCTCAGTTGTATGGTGGTTGCTTGGATTCTATTGGATTCTTGTTGGTGGCCAAACACTCGTGCAAGATGCTCCTCATCTTTACTGGTAAGTCACAAGTTGGGATGTGCATTTCCCTTTATTTTCATGATCTTTTTTGTTCTAGAAAACTATTTCGTTAGCACAATTTTGCTTTTTATTGTTGTGTTCTTCGAAAATATCCCCTCATGATTCCAATCTCAAGATCTAGACCTGCATGGTGTTGTGTTTGTAAAATAAAAAGCAAATGTTAATAGGTTTTCCAGACATGGTGATGTTTTAGTAACCAAATGGCAAATGTTTTTAGTCCTATATTTTATGTAAATCCAAGCAGGTGATGTTATAACATAATACTTACGTTTTTTCTTGTAATGGAGTGCAGGTTGACGGTGGTGTTTCTTGCGTTTGATCTGTTTTTTGTAGTGTTCTGCATTTTATTGGGATGCTTTATTGGCATTGCCTTGTGTTGCTGCTTACCATGCGTGATAGCAATTTTATATGCTATGGCCGGTCGTGAAGGTGCAACCGAGGCCGACATCAACTCTCTTCCCAGGTTCAAGTACCGCCAAGACAAACAGCGAGGGGCTTTTGGTGCAGATAAGCAGCACACAGCTGTGAAAATGACTGATTCGAATAGTGATTCCATGGATGACCTAGTGCTTCCACCTGAGGACTCGGTGAGTTAGTTTAAGCTCTTGTTTATGTACATGCTCAACTCTGTTGCTTTGCTGGTATTTTTCTCTTATATGGCCTCTTTCAATTTCTGGGACCCATATTTCTTATATTGTTTCTGTAATTTGGAGGCTCTATTCTTGTGAATTTTAGAATCTAATGAAAAGAGTGGCTAGTATGAAATGTATACGAGGACAATAATCATCCTGGTGGTCAATTAGAAGACTGTTTCCAAAATGATTCTCCTAATGGGGACTGTCTGTGTAATGTATACACTTCAACCAATGAATTACTCTATCAAAACCTGTGATTTGACTTTTTTGCTTGTTGTGGAAGGGAGGTACTTATTAAAAGTGATGGATTTACTTGAATGTTAGTGTAAGATATTTAAAATCAAGGAACATTGATCTTATTTGGCACTTCACTCCAAGGAAACAATTTTTGGACATGATTGAGTGAGTGGTATGCTTCTCTGTGCCTCCGTGAATTATGCTCAGATTCAGAACTACGGTGGTTTTTTCCTCTCTTCCTCTTTTCACTTTCACAATATATTGTCAATTGACAAGCCTTAGTTTGTCTATCCAGAGAAGTTGTAGAACAACAAAATAATGCCAAAAAAAAGAAAAGAGAGAGATTGGTAGAAGCATGTTAATAAGTGCATAGTTCTTTGCTTCAAAAAATAAGTGCATAGTTCTTTTTCTCCGATAGGTAAGTGGTGGAATTTGAATCAAGGTTCTCATCGTCGCAAATTTTGTTGTCAACCATTGAGTTATCGAGTCCAACCCCAATAGGGAGATGGTGGTCCATCCGTTGTTACGGTTTATTTCCCAAGTTGTGAAGAATTCGTCTGTGATTTTGATATCAGCTCGATGTTGGCAATATAAGGTTCACATCTTCCAGTTGTGTTCACTTCATACTAAATTTAAAATCATAGTTTATCCACTATTGAATTCTTGCCAAATTCCTTCATGATAGTTTATTGATCTTGCATGTGAAACAGTTTAGTGAGACTGTCTAATGTTGCTAGAAACGTTTCAGGAATGTTGCATTTGCCTCGTCCAGTATGAAGATGGGGTGGCGCTGCACTCTCTTCAATGTGGTCACCATTTTCATTCCGGGTGCATCGTCAAGTGGCTCCGTATAAATGCAACTTGCCCCCTATGCAAATTCAACATTCTCAAAGGTGATGAGCATGTCTGACTCCTTTGGTCTCTGTTGGATTGACATCAGTAGTACATGTAACCATGTTCGCCATCGAAGAGCCATGATTTTGATGATCGTATATGCAAGTTTCGGGAAAAGCCCTTCATGAGAGAGGAGTTAAAGTTTCTCGAGTTGATTTTTTTTAAACCTCAATTCATTACCTCTGAACATGAAGAAAGTGAGGCACTTGTATTTCAAAGGCAGATATATGCTTTATATGGTAGAACTGGTACATGGTGTTGTATCCCATTGATGGTGAACTAGCTCTCTTTTGGCAATTTTAATATACATAAAGAACATTTTTTCATCCTACCTTACTGGTTGGACTTTTGGCCCAGATATTTATTATTGAACTCCATGGATCATAACATACACACACGTGCGTGCACACACACACATATTTATATGATTCAATCATACATTATCTTACAGTTGTCACACACATTTCCTGAGGAGATGATCCTTCAGAGGAGTAGGAAAAAACTTTAAGAAATCATGCAGCTGTCTCTTCTTCATGCAGACAGCAGGAAGAGTTAAAAATGCTTGGCAGGGTTTTTAAAAGAAAAAAAATCACAAGCAAGCATGCCTGTGAGAAAGTTGAAATCCAAACAATGATCAACATTTTCCATCCTAACGCAAGCTCCAGAAAGGAATCCAAACATCTCATGTTTGAAATGCTAACTTCTTTTTTATGCCAATATCATCACAACAACATGAAAGCATTGAATTCGCTTGAAAAAATTGCAATTTTAAACCAAGTCAGCTAAACATTGAAAAAGGAGAAAGACACCTTCAGACCCGCTTTGTGAGGTCACAGTACGAGCATCAAACATTCTTGTTCTTCTTCATCTTCGAAGGAGGCCATCGGCCCTTCTTCCTCAAGTGCCTCTTCCGGACGAGCCGTTTCCTCCTCAGCCTCAGCTTCTTGGCCAGCTTCATCTTCAGCCTTTGCTCAAGGATCATCTGCTTCTTGGACTCCAGGGGGAGATTCTCCACTGAAACAACCTCCTCACTCCCACCTTCCGATGGCAAATCGAGGCTCTCGACACCCTTCGCATCGATGTTGTCCGAAGTTGCTAAGGCAATCACGGGCATTTTCCTTGCACGGTCAGCAAATGAACTTGGGCACCCAAATCCATTGGAAGGCACTGGTTGCAAGGTGAGGTTCTTTCTTGGCAACCTGGGGACTGAAGGAAAGAAAGAGAGATGCAAAGGAAAAACAAAACCAATTTGGAAATTTAGAGCTTCTATAGAAAGAGTTTCATCAGTGACAATGCAAAAACTAACATAGCATGCTTTCCTTTTGCAGTGTAATAAAAGAATGAACAAAAGGACATTCTATCAACTTGTGTAGAATCATAAGCATGGTCACGATGTTTGTGTACGGTAGATATGTGGTAAAGTTTATGTTCGGAATGATAAGTGTATATTCCCAAATAATACAAGATAGTTATTCTAATCCTTAGTATAAAAATTGTGTGAAGACTTTAATATTGGGTGTAAAGGAGAAGTGTGGTGACAACCAAGACAGGTTTTTTTAATTTACGAAGAATGCGATAAACCAACAGAACTAAATGGATATCCAGATCCTGAATTTACTAAATGCACAGTTCAATGAATAGAAATTTGTTCAATCAATGTATCCAATCGAAGAACTTTTCCTAACATCAGATGATTTTGTGACTATGAAAAGAACCCAAAAGCAGTAGAAAAACCACATAATTAAGGCAATCCATTGCATTTTCAAAGGCAAAATATAAAAAATTAAAGAACCCCAATGTAGGAAATCATGCAATGAACAATTGAGAGAAAGCGTAAACCAACAAATCCAGATGAGAAAAAAAAGCAACATTTCGGATTGCGAAAGGGAAGGGAGAAAGAGACACATAAAACCCATATAACAAAAATCACAGGAAACACAATGGAAAGCATAGATTCAAAGAAAACCCAATATAGAAAAACACGAAACCAGCATAAAAGAAGCGATCTTTATAACATATCAATAACAAGAGGCATACAAAACAGAACATGAACCCAGTTGAGGCCCCAAAACAAACAGGGGACGTGCATTCGGAGAGAGAGGACAAACTTACGACGGAGAGCTCCAATGGCGGTGGAGGGCTTCAGAGGTAAAGGAGAGGACGAAAGGAGGAAGGAAGGGAGAGGAGAGAGAAAGAGAGCCATTTCTCACTCACTGCATCTGCTTTTTTTTTTTGGTTTTGGATAAGTCCCCTCTTTTACTACACCACTCTCTCCTTTGTAATTTGTATACATGGTTGAAGAATGGATGGTGGGGTTGCAAAGGATTCTAAAATGAGTTTTTGGTGCTCCGCAGGTGTAAGTTACAGACCTGGTGTATTGGTATGTTCTTTGGCTGTTTGGACGAGGAGATAAAGATAAGCCTATTGGTTTTGAATTATTAAAACAGACGATGTACTCATTTTGGTTAACCACTTGTATTCACAAGATATAAATCTTGTTATAATTTTTTTATACTTTTCATAAATAAATCTATAGCGTATAACTATAACACCTCATACTATAAGTGTTGTATTATTGTCGATGATTTTGACTACACAAATTAATGTTATTATACATGTAAAATATGTGCTCACATAATCATGAATTTACACCTTACTCTTATTCTTTAATGAAACTATTTGATTCTTGACATCTTCCTCTAGCCTACTTCCTTAAATCGTGTTATTATAAAATAATTTAGAATAAGCAAATATTGATATTTTAGATTCTCTTTTTAAAGTTGTATTATTTTACTCGATTAATTTTATAATTATGTTAAATTATCATTACTTTTTATAAGCCAAAGAGATCGACATATCTAATTATTTTTGTATTTTTTATAAATTGGGGTTAATAATATATCCAGGGGTTTGTTGTAATTTGACCATTATTACATCGATTAAAGCCTTAAACCCTACGAAGAATCCATATTTATTCAGGCCAGAGAAAGAGAGAGAGCGAGCGACAAACCTAGTTTTCAAAAACCCCCCAAAAATTCGATCTTTGTTTAAAATCACGAGTGATGCCTTGTTTTCCCCCTCCGGGGGCCGTGACTGTCTGCGAAATCAATCGCGATTTGAGTGAGTACCCCCAAAAAAATCTCCGTTTCTTTCAATTGGGTTCCTTTGTTTAGGGTTTCTTTAGCTGAGATGATTTTGTTCTTTTTTCCTTTCAATGCAGTCACTGCCGAATGTTTGTCTGAAGACGGTGCCAAAGACGCTTATGGGAAAGTTCTTGTATGTTCTGTTACTTGATTTTTGATGTCTCTATTGTTGTGATTTTGGTCAGTTTTTATGTAGATGAGTTATTGTTCAAATTTGCATTCATACAGCACTATGTGATCGAACAGACGCCGATGAATAAAATGTATATTTAGTTACATTATTCACAACACTAAATTTGTGGAATTAGATAACAATTGCATATATGCACGATAAGTGTATGAATGTTTTCCTAGTATCCATATTTGTGTCAATGCTGGCATTTGATTTTGGCGCCACATCAACGTGGATGCAATATGTGGAGACAACAGATGGATGAATATTTTTTTTTATGTCATTATGGATGTAGTACTGCATGATTGAGCAAATGCCGATGAGTAAATCATATTGTTGGTGAAGTCATTATGCTTGTAGTATGCTTGAATTGTGGCTTTGCATGTCAATTGCATATATGTATGATAAGTCCATGCATGCTTTCCTAGCATCCATATATGTGTCCATGCTTGCGTGGCATCATTGCTCAGGCATTTGATTGTGGTGTCATGTTGGCGTGGGTTTAACGCGTGGAGATGGATGAGCAACATTTTCTTATTGTTGACATAGTATTGCATGATTGAGTGTTGGTAATTATTGGATGTTGGATTTAGACAATTGTAATTCTTTGAGAATTTGGTACGCAGGGAATTGTTTTCAGTCCGATTCCTTTCCAGTCGGATCTCTTGCTGCCCAAATCCGAAGAGGGTAATGAGCAGGTACAGGAAGATGCTGAGCCGAAAAGCGGTTTAACTGCTCTTCAGTCGATCTTAAGCGAGTCATTGAAATGGGTTTTCCCTCCCAAGGATGTAAGTTGGTTTGGTTATTGGATTTTATTTTCTTTATTTTGATGAATGTACACTATTTGGAGCTTCACAATACAAATTTCAGCTTTGCTTCACTCTGTGTTATAGGTGAATTTGTTGGCAGAACTTGATATTCAAGGTCTTAGTTGGCACCAACATAAACACATTTTAGCATTTATTTCTGGGCCAAATCAGATTTCTATCCGTGACTATGAGGATTCAGGTATGTAAGTTTACGTATTTGAATCATTAGTTGTGTCTTTTTTTTATACATCAGGCATTTGTTTTGTAATTACATAGATTTTTTCCTTAATATTTGGTATTTATTTTAATTAGTCAGTTAAGTTTACATGCATTCCAATTTAAACTTTTGATCGGTTATGTTCTTGTTGATAGAAGGAAAGGATCCGTGCATTCTGATTAGTGAGGCCCAAAGAGATATTAAAATGATAGAGTGGAGGCCAAATGGAGGGAAGACCCTCTCTGTAGCATGCAAGCAAGTATCCTGACATTATTGTCTTGTTTATTAGTGGTGACATGCTAGCTATGCTCTTTTATGTTTAGAATCTTTTGTGATTTCATTATTACTGACTTTAATTTTTTATTTCCAGGGGTGGAATATGCATTTGGTCTGCTTCTTATCCAGGCAATACACCGGCTGTAAGATCTGGAATTGCCACATCCCTTGGCACCATTTCTAGAGGCTCTAGTGTCCGATGGATGCTAGTTGATTTCCTACGATGCCCTAGTGGTGAACAAGTTAGCACAATTTCTTGGAATCCTAATGGAAGATATCCGATCCAATTTTCATGAGTTCTTATAGTCAATTTATGAGTGTTTTTCTATTCTCTCATGTTTATTTTGTACTAATTGGCATGCACTCAAGCCTCTAATGCATACTTATAATCACTGAGCAATAATAGCAGTCCTGATTAATTTTTACAAGAACTTTGCTTCAAAACATGCTAGGTTCAACATTTTCTCTGAATCTTCCTTGACATTTATTACATATTTGGCATCTGCCTCTTGTGAGAGCTCATCATTCACCATATGGGATTTTGCTCAAGGTACCATAAACCCTCTTTTTTTTTCTGTCACTGTTTCTTACTTTGATTATGAAATGTAAACATTTTACGGTGAAATGTGAAAGTAATTTCACCAATAAGGAAATCTCATGCTCATAGTAGAGATATCCTGGTTACGAGCTTGCAATCAATTATCTGCCTTTATGTGACCTTTTCTCCTCAAAAGTTTAATTTTTTTAAAAGCTGATGCATGAATCATGGCAGTTCAAGATTTGAGCAATAGCTGTATAAGTTGTATGGTTGCACAACTGTTTCTAATTCATGTCAAGCACTTACATATGTTAATGAAACAGAAACTAGATGATATAAAAAACATTAGAATTGATGAGTGTGTGGGAAACTTGCCAGGAACTCGCTGACATTACTAGAAAATTTAGTCATTGTGATCAGCAAGTACCTATGTTATCAGGATCCTTCGTTTGGGGTTTCGTATCCGTATTCGATCCTTCTTGTGCTTGATATGACACTACTAGAGTGTCCTTCACTTCAGTTTAATTTTCCCAAAATTTGAAGGATTCCTGTACCCCATCCTTTTGTACCCAATCCTTGTACTTATTATTTTCTCTCTATTTCCATTCATGTGTTGTTAGGTTCAGTTTGTGTCTTGGAATTGTCATTTCTGTTTTTTCCTTTTTTTAGTTTTATTGAAGCCACCATGATTTTCATTGGACTTGTTAGAAGTCACTTCGCTGGAATTATGCCCAAAATCAGTCAACAAACTTGGTGGTAGAATATCTAACTCTCTCTCTCTCTCTGTCAAGAGAAAAAAAAATCAGTTTATCTCTTGTATTTGGTTGTCATGATGTGTATGTTTTCATCCATTCTCATCATGCATGTATCTGCATTTGTTCATTTCACGTATGCAAAGGCATTTGCATATTTTGCTGTCCAACACTAGCATGCAGGATAAGACTGGCTCAATGTTGTTGTAAAAGTTTCCCTTTAACCCTTAACATTGTGGATGTATGACATATCTGGAAGAGCATTTCATTTGGTTGTGACATTTCTTTAGGTTTATTTTCTTCCATTTCATTTCTGTTCCTCTTTGAACAATTATTTTGATGTCATTGGTTTTACAATTTCTTTTCTCTATCAACAGGGTTAGGAACTCCCATCCGTCGAGGATTAGGGGGCATATCGATGCTGAAATGGTCGCCAACAGGAGATTACTTTTTCACTGCAAAGTTGTATGGTCATTGTAATCACTCCTACATTTAGAGAGCTATCTGTGAAGGAATATTATGCTATTTTTTAATTCTTATAGACATACTGACTCAAATGCCCTTTTTTTGGCAGTGATGGGACTTTTTATCTTTGGGAGACAAACACTTGGACATCAGAACCATGGTCCTCAACTGGTGGACCCGTAAAGGTAATTAATTTAGTGAAATTATTTGATGTTGATTTCTTTCTGAAGCATATCCATTTATCCCCTTACAAGTTAGCACTTTCAAAAAGGCATCTTCCCTCATAGTAAATAAACGTGAAATTGGCACATAGAATGCTCTTAACGTGACAATTTGGAGCTGTCATTTAATGTTTTTATGTAGAGGTTGCTTTTCTAATTTAATGGAATTTAACTTTTTTTTACAAAAATCATTTTTGCCAAGTATATTTATTTTCTGTATCAGATGGTTGTATAGCGAATTAGCGATTGTTATGTTTTCATAGACACAAACCCATCTTTGCTAGTCTATGTTAAGAAAATATCAACAGTACTTTTTGAGCAACTTTCTCTTAATTCCAGGGTGCAACTTGGAATCCGGATGGTCGGATGATTTTGATTGCTTTCTCAGAATCCACAACACTGGGATCAGTTCATTTTGCATCAAGGCCTCCTTCTCTAGGTAATCCTCATTTCAAGTTATTTACATTTTTTTCCAAATTGATTGGTGGTGGTTATCAAGTTATGAATTGTGGTATTTCTCAGCATTTGTGAGAATGAAATTTTGACTCATTTTCATAATTTTTTTTGTTTGGCATCATATACATTTCTTCCCTCAAAAAATACTGTAAAGTCAAAAGCCATAGTGATGATTTAAATTATATCTGAGATAATTTTCTTTTATTTTTCACATAAGACATTTTGAGGAACATAATAAGTTGCTTGTTCTTTTTGTACATAAAATTTGTTGAATTTCACATTGTATCAAGATTTATTGAATTTTCAATGTTTATTGCAGATGCTCACCTACTCCCTGTTGATTTACCAGAAATAGCTTCCTTGACTGGCAGGTAAAGATTTTCTTGCTGGCAATGTAGTATACTAGTATTGGTGATCTTTGGCTTTCAACTGTATATCTGGGGTCTATGTATGATAAAATAAGTAAAATCCTGCACATCACATGTATTTACACCTGAAATTGGGCCACCAAAATAAGATTACTCCATTTATATTGTTGATGTGCCCACTCAAATCTACTATTTCTGAAACATTTACTTGTTTATGACCTCCTAAAATTACCTTAACTGATGATTATCGATTAATTCGGTTCTTAAAAAATGATTAATAGACAATGAGGAGGCTGGCTGTGAAGGTAGGAGAACAGACACTGCATTCTTTTTCCTTTTGGTAATGCCTCACTGCTTTATTCACACACACTATACTTTTTAGAGGTGGTTCTTTGTTTCAATTGCTATCCTCTGATGTTTTCTTACCTTGCTCTGCAAAAGTTGTTCATGATAGATAGATTGTATGTGTGCAGTCAGGGGATTGAGAAGATTGCCTGGGATGCCTCAGGAGATAGATTGGCAGTGGCATATAAAGGTGGAGATGATAAGTACAATGGTCTTGTAGCGGTATATGACATAAGGAGGACACCTCTTATCTTAGCTTCATTGATGTTAGTTTCCTTCTACCCCTAAAATTCCTTTCATTTTTCATCATCATTATCCATATTGTATTTCACCTTATTCATTCCCCAATCACAAGCTCTCTTTTGAATAAAAATGCAGTGGTTTCATTCGGGGCCCTGGAGAAAATCCAAAGCCTCTTGGATTTGCCTTTCACAGCAAGTTCAGACAAGGGTCTTTGCTATCAGTGGTAAGTGATATATGTTAAAAATTGTCCAGACAATGTTGTCTAAATGGCATAACTTTTCATGAATAGTGCACTGTTGATCATTCTTTTTGCCTTTATTTCAGTGTTGGAGCACTGGCTGGTGCTGTACATATCCCCTGATATTCCGGTCACATCTCCTTCCTTAGTAAAAGGTAATATCTCTGGTTTGATATCATGTGAAATCAAAATTGGATATGAAATTTTTTCACTCCAAGACTTCAGAAAGCCAATCTGGTGCACGTGAGTCCTAAGTTGCTGATTGTTTTACTATGTCTATGTGATTACTTGCCAGATGATATATTTTGATTAGCCTATCCGGGGACTTGAAGTTCAACTGAGATAACAAGAGTTGATATAAATTCGTGTAGAATTGGCTGCATTTGTTATCTCTCGAAAGCTGCATGACTTCACTCTTTTGAGTTACCTTCACATCTTTATTTTTCCTCTACTGAAATTGTTGTGGATTAAGAATTTATTTATTTATTTTTATAGAGGGGGAGAATCTGTTGGGGTTTGATGTAAAAGGACCGTTTATACCATCTTCACATGGTTTTGTGTAATTGACTGAATGAGGAACCACCACAGCAACAATTCCTTGTGACCATCTTTATCCCCTCATACAATTTTTCAGAGAAATTGAGATATAACTTATGTTTGAGTGTAATACCATATGTTTGAGTGTAATACTATTTTGCTAATATATGGGAAAAAAAAAAATTCTGCTTGGGTATTGGGAACCCCTGTAATTTTATTGCACAAAACTCTGTTCTCTCTCTCATATTCCATTCCAAATCCAATTGATTTTTTTATTTTGATGGGCAACTCCAGAATAGTTATTTGAGTTCTATTTGTGTTTGTTTTCTATTCCCATTGGATTGTGTTAGTTATTCCTATTAATGAATAAAAAGAAAAAAAGGGGTTACCAATTCCATGATGTCCATCCCCGGTCTCAACCTGGATTTTTATTACATAGAGTGTTGTGTTCATATACGTCGATGTTATATTGAATGATGTATATAATTTGTTGAAAGTTTTTAAATTTATTATGAATGAGTCTTTTTAATTCGTTACGAAGGTATATATATTTTTCATAATATATCTTATTTTACTATATTTGACAACATGTGTGAATTATACGTGAAGTTGGGGGACTGTAAACTGTCATCCAAAGGCCGCATATATTAGCACCCCACAAAATTATTTTTATACACCCTTTTTGGCGTTCAATTATTTTGTTGAAAGGGTGTACAAAATCACCCAAATTTCAACTGGGTGACTATTCGTGCCCCTCCTAAACGGATTATAATTGAGATCTATTTTTAATCTACTTAATTTGTAGCTTTTCCATCTTCATCTCCACCTTTCCCTATCCCCCCCCCCCCTTGTCTCATCATCTGCGAGACATCGGCATCACCTTTCTCTCTAGCTCCATCTTCTCATATTGTCTCGTCGTTGGCGCCATCCAGGTGCGACAACACCTTCCTTTTGGTGATAGAATAAAATAAAAAAACCAACAAATAAATTTCATAAATTAAGTACACTTTAATTCTAAATTAGATATTTACATTACAAAAGCATAAATATAGAATGAGACGTGTTTATGGATTAGAGGGACGCAAATAGAGTCATCCATCGGATAATGGATCGGGTCGGGTTGGGTCGGGCTGGTTTAAAAAACATGGTCCCCGTTGCGTTTCGGATTTGGCGGGAAACCCTGCAGATCTAGGGTTTCTACTCCAGAAGCTCCTCTGAAAATGGCGACTCCCGGAGTTGATTCTATGGTTCGGGAGAAGCACTTCTCGGGGAGGAGGGATCGTAAGCTCTCGGCGATGAATCCAAATGAGAAGTCGAAGCGGCGGCGAAAGTCTGAGAAGAAGAAGATGTCTAGGGTTTCGAGGTTCGAAACGGGGGATTTCGTCTGGGCGAAGGCCTTCCTTTACACGTGGTGGCCCGGCAGGGTCTACCTCCGGGGGGTCTCCACTGTCTCCGTCGCGTTCTTCGGATGCGATAAGACGCGGCGGTTTTGTGTCACGGATGTCCGCGATTTCGAGGAGGACTACCCGCAGATGATCAGGACGGTCGAGGCGAGGTTGGAGGATGAGATCGATCGCGTTCTCGGTGAGTTCGGGAAGAGCGTTGAAAGGAAGGGTTTGTCGGGGTTCCGGGCGGAGGAGGTGTTGGGTTTCGTGAAGGAGATGGCGGTCTCCAAATGGGTTGGGGATTCTGGGGCAGCTAGTGTCTAGATTGGCTGCGCAGGTCGGCGTGTATCGGGCTCGCACCAATGTTGGGTCTGATTTGGAAGGTAAGCATGAAAAGCTAACTTTCCATTGTTTTTGCTATTTTTTTTTACTTTGAAGTTTTAGTTTTCCGTGAAGTGAGTGTTTGAATGGTTTAGGTTTCAAAAATATTTTTTTGAACTTTGTTTTGGAATATCGGGATCTAGTAATATTAATTTGAAAAAGTTACTCGTTGAACATGCTTCAAGCTAGAATTGTTTGGTTTCACCCTTGGCTCATTGACTATAAGAGTATGCTGAATTATAATTGTGACCAAAATAATGTATTAACCTCCAATTATGATGTGATCTTATTTGATCTTTCAAACTGATTGATGTGATTAGGTAGATCACTTTTCTCAGGTCTGCATGAGCGTGATTGTAGATGTCCTAAACTCTGTCAGCATACCTTCTCTAATTGCACTTTCACTGAATTGGTTTCATTTTTTAATTTCATTTATGCATCATCTCTTAAATTGTTTCTCCATTAGTGGTTGCATGTTGTTTGTGGATAATTGGTTGGTAGCACTTCACTTTGATCAGGTTGGTTCTGGGTCTGCTGAAGTTATAATAAACTGCTCCAGTACGAAGTTGGAAATTTTGTCCTAACCAATCACATGTTGGAATATTCTCTTTAAGGAATTAAGTTTGGGTTAGTTTTTTCCCTTTAAATGGATTGGAGTCATCATATTAAGATAGATGACACCTCTTGAACAAGAGAGATGAGGGATCTCCAAAGATGGTACAAAAGGAAATTAGATAACTAAAAGAGAGAAGAAAACAAAGCATTGAACCAGAAGAACTCCCTCAATAGTTACCGTGAAAGATTATATGAGTGTCTACATTCATATTCATATTATGGATGTTTTTGATCCATAATGATTATTTGTTTTCATTTTTTTATGCACTTTTTTTCTTCTGATAGCATCCTTTCATAATATGTTAACTCTTGTCAGGCACTCGGGTAGAGAAATCATCCAATCCCTTGTCAGAGGATGAGATTTCAAACTTAAATGAAGATGTAAAAGATTTGCACAATAAACAGAAAGACAGTCAGGTGATCTGCTTATTAAACACCATGGATGGGTTTGTCCCCGATTTACAGTATGCCCAAGATGATTACGTTTCTGACTTGAATAATTCAAGATCAAATTTTGGCTTTACAGTAGTTCATGCAGTACAAAACTTAGCTGATAATGGTGAATCAGAACAGTTACATACAGAGGTGAATAGCAACTCAAGTTTATCAAATCCGGGGGTAGTTTGGCAGGCTGCAGATTCTGGGGTTGAAGCTTGTGAAGATGATGAGAATGAAGCGCTGGATTTATGTAGAGATGATGACTCTTTGATTCATGCATATAGTGATGCAGAAGTGACCCATTTGAAGCATGAGGATGACAAAATCTTTGCTGCTGAAGAACACTCAACTAATCAGAGCATGAAAATATATTCTCTTAAGATTGTGAAACACATACGGTCCCTTGCACTGGACCCTTTTTTTTTCAGGAAAAGGAAGTTGAAATCTATATCTAAAAAAATGTTGAAGATTCGTCATTTTATGTTCCAGAATATTCACGATACCACTTCTGCGAATGATGCTTTAGAGAGTGATTCTCTAAGTGAGGATGAAATCTTTGCTGCTGAAGAACACCCTACTAACCAGAGCATGAACAGATTTCCTCATAACATTGTGAAACACACACAGTCCCTTGCAGTGGACCCATTTTTTACAGGAAAAGGAAGTTGAAATCTATATCTAAAAAAATGTTGAAGCTTCGTCATTTTATGTCCCTGAATATCCATGATATCACTTCTCCAGATGATACTTTAGGGGGTGATTAAGTGAAAATAGTGAAAACTTGGAAGCCTGTGATTTTGAACGGCATGACTCTATTGAAACTGGTTCCAAGGGTAACAATGACGATGAAGATGATAATACTTGTGAAAGTCTTCATAAGGTGTTGTGGCATTTACATTCCCTTGCATCAAACCAATTTTCCTTAAAGGCTGAGAGTTTGAGATTTGTCATTCCAGAAATTCTGAATTACAGGGAGATGCTGTACCAACATAAAAATGATATTGCCTCTCCGGATGACACCTCTGAGCATATTCGTGAACCTGAAAGGAGCAGTCTATCAGAAGTTGATGAGCTCAGACATCCAAGTAAAAATGGTAATGTGAAAATGTGCTCTGTTTATATGAATGACAGTAGCGCAGAAAGGAATACTAGTTGTGGAGTCGTCCATAAAATGTTGATGCGCATACATTGTCTTGCACTATTGGGTAGGAAGAAATTGAGGTCTATATGCCAAGAAGTCTTGGATTTTCGCAAGTTAGTGTACTTGAATGTCCCTGATCTCCCTCACTCAAATTCAACTCCCAAGTATGGTTTTATGAATGAGGTGAACAAATCAGCGTTGTTCGAAGAGTTCCAACAACTCTCACACATCAGCAAGGATGCAAAAAACTCACATTTTGATGAAAAGGGTTCTGCTGATAAGATTCAAGGCATGAGGGAAGTTTCTGGGATCAAGGAATCTGTGTGTCTGAGTACTGAGGTCACTAGGACTTTTCCTGGTGAAAAGGTTAATATTGCAAGTGATATAATCAGAAAAAGTTTACTCCCTTTTAATGGTGGTGATGAGAGACCCTTTCTTCAGCAGAAGAGCATGGTTTGTCCAGTTGGTCACATGGAAAATGGCTCAAGTAGTGCCCCAAAACTATGTCGGAATTTGACCCTTCCCATAAATGGCTTTATGGAGGGCAGGCAAAGGAAAAGGAAGCCTGATCAATCCATTGCGTCTGATCCATCCAAGTTAAGCAGAACTCAGGCCTCATATGTAGTAAGAAAACAAAACACGAGTTCCTTGAAAATGGTCAATTTAAGCTCAAGCAGCGCTGAATCTCATCCTGATGAGATGAAACGTGTTGCCAACAATATAACCAACAAACATATACATAGTGCCTCTGATAATCACGTGAAGTTTCTGTCCAGCAGCAAGCCTGTTGTTGATGTGAAAGTTGTGCGTGGTCCTAGTCGGAGATCAATTGAGAGTTTGCATACAAATCAGAGATCCACAAAACCCTTTATTTCTGATTTCTCCCAGAAACACCCCAGGCAGCCCTTTTACCCAACAACTAGATTATATGCATCTCCCCTGGAGATTGACAGGTCAGTCTTGCCTGGGAATGAAATTAGGCAATTGGGCCGTAATAGATCTCTTGGATGTTCACAATCATTACACATGAAGTTTCCGAAGGATTTCACTCTTCCTTCCAAAGAAGATCTGGTAAAGAAGTTTGGTGCATTTGGACCGCTGGAGTATAGGAGAACCAAGGTCTTTTTATATATGGGTTCTGCTCAGGTGGTTTTCTTGGATCCGCATGATGCTGCTGCGGCTTATCAATTTGTGAAAAGGAAAAGTGTATTCGGTAAAGCCATGGTGAGGTTTTGGCTTGATGAGCATGAAAGTTCCAGAAGAACAAGCATCACTGAAGTTTCGTATCAATCAGCTTTGGATTTGAAATCTTGCCTCAAAAGACCTGATGTCCATAGAGAGAAGGATCAGAAGAAATTGTCCCGAGTTCAGTTCTCCAGTGATAATCAGACCACCACCTCTGATTATGCCTGTGATAGCAGTGAGGTTACAAGACCAGATATTTCCCCGCAGATGATGCAGCTTCTGGATAATTGTGATCAATTGGTGTGCAACATTAAACAAAGTCTGGGGCTTGAATCGATTTACTCGGTCTTTACCCATGATTTTTCCTGCATAGCTGTTATGGTTGATGAACCGATGTTTAAATAGATAATTCCATTTTGGATTTCAAAGGACCTTCTGTGGAGGTGTCTGGGAATCGAATTTTGACAAAGTCACTTGAGTAAGACTTGTATACATACTAGGTTCTATTCCCTTCAAAATGAAGATAGTGGGTGTGTTGTATTTTGTTTCCCTATCATGCTTGGTATTGAATATCAGGCATCACAGTTGTACCTAGAACTTTTTGTGATATAATAGCCTCGTATGTGTGGCAACACAGATATCCCTCAAACTCTTTGTTGATATATGAAAGGAACTTCCAGTTTTTAAATGTGACTTATATTTCTAGTATTCAAATTAAGTGTCATTTTTTGAATTCTAGATGAATAGGCCACTTACACAGTCAATATTAAGACATCAATTGGGGGGTTGGGGTAGGCTGACTTCTATATCTAGAGCATTTATCAGCTGATGTTTTATAGTATATATAAATGTGTTGATTCATTTTTTTTTAAAAAAATCACCATGAATGTTAAGGTGTGTGAGTTACGGTGGGTATCCTTTCATCTCATTTATATTTAAAACACCAAACCACCTCTAACTCTTGGCAAGTATTTTTTTTATTTTTCTAATCATAATCAAAATAGACACTGCCCTGAATAGGGATGAGAAGAAATAGAGAAAGCAAAAAACCATTACAATAGAAAGAAAGTTGTTAGAGATTGTAGGCTAACTCTTGGCAAATTGTTAGAGATTTTGCATTTTAACTAAAGTTGTGTTTGGATGTGAGGTTGAAACGCTAAGATTCTTATAATCTTGTGTATTAAATTCAGTTTTTGAAAATCGTTTTTTATTAGATTTTCAACTGCAATGTTTTTTAGCCTAAAATTTTTTTTTTGGTTTGAAACATTAAATGCTAAAAATGTGTTTGAATATGAGTTTGAGAATTTGTAGCAAGAAATGTAGGTTCGAGTTTTCCTCTTGATAGGAGAATACTCAAGTAGGAAAAATAACACTTTTTACTATCTAAGCATTCATGCTTATGGATTCTTCTTATTTTTAGTGTATATGTTTAGCGCATAGGAATTCATGTTGCTCTTCTCATGATTAAATGCTCTACCATTTTTTTTAAAAAAAATGGTAGTCCATATATAACTTGTTCCACGGTTACAATGGTCAAATATAACTTGTCTTAAGTGAGGATACGGTGTTGCATCACCATCCAGAGGAAAATCTTCACTTTAAATGGGATCTTCCACTTCCATATCTTGGGCACCTTGGATGCCATGGTTGTTTTTAAGAGTGTTGTTACACTCAGTTTTTTTCTTAGTCCAATAGTCTTATATACCACGTTTCAGTGAAACCTATACCTCGTTAGATGTTGTATATACCACATTAAATATTTTCTTACACTTACAAAAAAATGAGTTCATTCAATTCGAAATGGAGCGATATACACTTTTTATCAAAACATATAATTCATTAGATGATGTTTACTATTTTAAAAAAATGAAAATATGTGAGATCTAAGTTTTAATAGGTGAATGTTTTCCTCTTGACAAGTATGAAAAATATTTTTAACATTTTCTTATTTTTTGTGTATATGTTGGTTTTTTTTTAATTTCATGTTGTTCTTCTCATGAAAATAGCTCTTCCATTTTTTTGTAAATTGGGGTTTCAGTATAATTTGAACTTTATAACATTTTTTTTTTTTGGAAAAAAGCCCTTTTTTAAGTCATGTACAGTAAAAGGCTCCTGCACATCCTGAACATATACGCAGCAGTTTTAGAGTGAAAAAAGCACAATCTGTTACGCATTTTTATATTCAACCGTGTGAATTAATAATATTAATTACGGTTTTTTTTTTTTACCATGTATATCATTAAAAAATATGCTATTTATTTTTATACCATTGAAATATGTGAAAATTATGTATATTTAACTCCAAATAATCTATTTAGTTTTTTGTTTTTAGGGCCCGTTTGGGGTGTATAATTCGCCCTTGAAATATGATAACAATTAGAAATTATTTTTGTTTGGTTGTCTTTTTTGTATATTGGAAAACGTAACTTTTTGTTGTTTGGTCCTTGAATAAAGTAAGGATAAGTAGTAGATAAGAGATAGATAGTTAACTTTTTAAATGATAATTATTCATAAATTATTTGTGTTTGAGAATAAGTATGAGAGATGTGTGTGTGATATGATAGATGTGATTGTTTTTGGAATATCAGAGAGTGTTAGGTAAGATAAATTTTTTAAAATGACAGATAAATTTCATTGGTATAGATAAGCCATTAAAACTAGCTTTTTCTGAGAATAGTTAAGCCCTCATCCTCTTATCGACATAACTATCAAGGTTTATTCTTGTCAAACAAACAGCTGTTTGGGGGCTATTCTATGTATTCTCCCCTATCATTTATTCTACCAAACGGGGGTTTATAGTGTTGGAGAAATAATTTATTTTTTTTATTTTTCATATTTTATCTTATCAAATACAATATTTATACAAATAAAAATATTAATTTTAACATGAAATTGATAAATTTCATCTAAAATCTAAAAACATACAAAAATCAACATACAAACTATTTATTAGCAAATACATAATAATTATTAATACTTATATTAATTAAAATGAAATAAAATGATTATGAGACCAATTAATCTTATATATTACAATTTTACAAAATGACAATTTTTTATAAAAAATCTTGATTATAAGAATATGAAAGAAGGGGTAAGGTTGAATGACTCACCATTGATTGAGAGCCACATTTTGTAATTAAGAAAATTTTTAATGATATAAAAATAAATATGTTATTTGTGATGGTATAAAAATAAATGACATATTTTCTGATAGTATACATGCAAAAAAAATCCTATTGATTATAATTGAAAACAGTTAATTATGACAATAATTAATAACTTATGACAAAAATTATGATCGTTAAAATATAATCACATTACTACTATTTTTATATTAATTATAATAATTACGATAATATTGTATATAACTATAATTAATTAATACAGTAAAATATTAACTTATAACATAACAACATTAATATTTATATATCATTACTGTTATTGTTGTTGTGATGAAAATTTCATTGTTTAATAATACTATTATTGTTTATACTACTGTTTACATTATTATTAATTATTTATACTAATTGTGAATATTATTATTAAATAATGTTATATATCACATAATAACTTATTTCCCCTTCCAAACATCGAGATTATTAGGCTTATTCCACCTCTATCAGAGACTTATTCCTCATTCCAAATGGGGGCTCGAGGAAGAACTAAACTTTAGTCCAAAATAAACTCTTCCTCCACTTCCAATGATCAAATCCCTCTTTAATATGATGCTCATTGCCTGTCTTCAACCATAAATTTTACAAAATACTGAAAAAGAAGAACTCCAAAATCAAGAATATATACATAGACTATATAATATATGCCTTTACAAAGGTCCAAGCAACACAATGCTATGGAGCCAAGGCCGAGGAATTCCTCCCATCCACCTAATATGATAAGGGCATCCTCAGCCAATGTTAAAGATACCTCTTCTCCTAGGAAAAAAATGCGTGAAGAGAACGAAAGAATGCATTGTATGTCAGTGTGCACGACCTCACTGAGTGGTCACGCTTTTTGCGAGGTTTCGAGGTTGGTCTACGTTGAATCCACGCAGCACGGTTAGATGGTATGCAAGCAACTGCAAGAAAGCACACAATAATGGATCAGTCATGAATGAAATCAAGAGTTCATAGATCATTTGTCTTAACATATGTTTTTTATTGCAATTAGAACTAGTTAGGTGACAAGTCGAAGAAATTAGTGTTGGTGTTGGCGTGATAATGTGCTTTGTAAAAACTTGATACCAAAATTCTACTTGCATCAAACGCAAACTAATGTTGTTTAAATTTGCTTTTGAGTACCTTTTATTCTGTAACATGTAGAGCCTCTAGGTGGTTGCATGCTTATATTTTTAATGGTGTTACTGAATGCGCATCGCATTACTGTTGTGGATTCAATATTTTCAGCGCGGATGTGAATTCAACATGGAAGAAAAGACACGTAACCCTTCACAAGCTACTAAATGGAGCAATGACGCCAATCAAAAGACGTATTGACCAATAGTTGCATACATAGTTTCGAAGTGCATACATGTGGCCGCACATGCGGATGTGCGCCCCAGGACACACATCCGACACCATATGCGGTGCACATGCTGCCAAAGTGCGGTCATATGCACGAACGGGGTTCGAATGATAAGCCCCCCCCCCCCCTGGTTTTGAATTTTCGTTCGAACGGTAATTCGAACAACATACTATTCGAATGTACAGAGAACGTTCGAAGTTCAATTCAAACCCCAATTTGAATGACTGTCTTACCCTATGTGTGGCCGCATGTTCGATACATGCGGTCGCAAATGCCATGCGTGGACCCCATCGCACATGCGGGTCCGCACATGGTGTTGAACTATGGTTGCATATAAAGATTTATGAAAGTAACATTCTCGGCATGCAAACATTTATTCTGATAGGTGCAAGCAAACTTCATCAGCTTGGTAAAAAGAGTTATTGTTCATATGAAAGGTAGTTATTTCACTTTGTTCTACTTTTTTTTGTTTAATTGGAGTATTCTTATTCAAGTTAGAATAGAAATCAAACACTAAATTGAATGTACAGGGTTTTGACACTCGTATGTCCCTTCTCACCCTCTTTGTTTTAACATAATGTGTGACAAGGGCAAACTCAGAAAAGAATTCTAATTTTTCCACAAAATTAACGGCTTTAAATAGTTTCACATTTTCATAGTAGTGTAGTATAGATGATTGACAAATAACAACTAAATGAAGGATGTGGAAATGGTACCTGCAATGGAACTATATTGATCACCGGCTGAAGACAATCCACGACCTGAGGAACTTCAATTACACGGCAAGACCCACCAGCGCACACCAGTGAAGCATCTCCCTTTGAACATATCACTATCAAACGACCTTTACGTGCATGCAGCTGTTGAATGACTGATTGTTGTTTTCTGTATTTAATTGCAAAAGAACATTCAGGAACATGTAAACATATATTTATAGTTAAAAGATCACCATCAAATTAGACAACAAACCTGAAGCAGGCATCACGCGTGGCGATAACAATAATTGGTAGTGTTTCATCCACCAAAGCCAAAGGACCATGTTTCATTTCGCCCGCCAGAATTCCTTCACTATGCATAAGTGCCACTTCCTTCACTTTCAAAGCACCTTCTAGAGCAGTGGCATAGTTGCAGCCTCTGCCAAATACAAGAAGTGATTGCTCACACATCAACAGCTTTGCCAGGCTTTTCAATTCATCATCAAGTTTCAAGACCTCTCTCACTTTGTCTGCAGAAGAAACACAAAACAGAAAATTTAATGAGCTTACTTCTCATTAAAAAAAACCCTGCAATCAAAGCTTGAGATAAATACTAAATACTATGTGTGAACATACTTGGCAAGTCAAGCAACCCATCGAGGGTGGCCTCTCTTCTTGCTTGACTGGATATTGTGTCACCTCCAAGAGCTAATGCCACCATGGTCATAACAACTATCTGACTTGTGTATGCCTGTTAAACAAGTACAAAATAATGCCACATTAGCAGGTTAACATACAAAAAGCATCATCCGAGTAATGCGCAGAGCAGTTTCTACCTTGGTACTAGCCACTCCTATTTCACAACCAGCATTAATATGGACACCACAGTCTGTTTCCCTCGCTATTGCACTGCCGACGGTATTAGTTATTCCAACACATAAGGCCCCATTTTTTTAGCGTACTTCAGAGCCTGTAATGTATCTGCAGTTTCACCAGATTGACTGACAAATACAACTGTGTCTTCCCTGTATATTGGGCCCTCCCTATCTAACAAGTCGCTTGCAATTTCCATAGTAACAGGGACACCTAGTTCAAGGACGAGTAATTAGTAAATATGAATAAAAGTTGACCTGAAATAGGGTATTTTAGAAGATAAAAACCATTGATAAACCTAAGCAACTTTTCCATAAATCCAAGCGACCTTTTCGGCGTTTGACCCCAATCAAATCAGGGGATCAAATTTATTAGAGAAAATGAGTTTAATTAGTTGATTTATTGAACAGGGAAAAAGGGGGAAAGGCACCACAGGATGCTTACCAGAAAGCTCTTCCATGAACGGCCTTGCAGCCAAGGCTGCATTGTAACTTGTACCACAACCTATAAAAACAATCCTCCTGCTTCGTCTAATGGTTTTAAGGTGATCCTTGAGCCCACCCAAGAGCACACCCTTTGCTTTGGAGGAATCTCCAGAAATTAGCCTGCCCCTCATTGTCGTCGTTAAAGACTCTGGTTGCTCATGAATTTCTTTCTGCATAAAATGATCATAGTTGCCTTTCATAATTTGCTCAACCTCCATCTCAAGTACCGATAGCGCACGATGAACAGAGGCTGGCCTATGGATACCATTGATTTCAACCTTCCCAGGATCATATTTAAGGATCGTCACACCTCCATCCTGGCATTATTAAAATCAAGATTAGTCTGTATCTTATTTCTAGTTCCCAAACTACTACGAAGAACTAACATGAGGAGCAAACTGGCTATTCAATATACAGGTTAATACATAAATAAAAGAGGAGCTCTGATCACCAAATAGCTGGCATCAAATAATTTTTTTTTTTGGTGGGTACATCAAATAATATTGTTTGACAACCTTCCTACACAAAATTCTGCATTAAAAATCGAAAAGCCATTTAAAAAAAGAATACATAGCTAGATGTCTAGTTCAAACAAGTACAAATTGCATATTAATTTAAAGATGATAGAATTCTGAAAGCCCATGCAAAACCATGAGTATCAGGCAATGAAACTGAGCTTTATAATGTGTCTTTTAGATCACTAAGAAAAAAAGAGTACAAAATGGCGGAGGTGTCAAGGAGACCATCCTAAAGCCTGAACACAAAGAAACTCCATAAGTTTTATTTTGGTATTAAACTCCACAAATTGAAAAAGTCATAAAAATTCAGTCTTAAAACCATATAGGGAACCAACAGTTCCACATGGTAGTGAAGAGCAACAAGGGATTGGCATCCACATTGCAAAATTTCTAAGACAAAGTAAAAGAATCGATGTATTGAAATATACAATGTTGAATTAGGTTTAATTATATTGTAACCATACATGCATAAACATTTAACAGAAATCTCCGACTAATAAAAAAGTTAGAAAACAAAGAAACTACAAGAGAAAGAGAGAGTGCCTTAAGATGTATGACTTCATCATCCTCAAGAACCATGAATGTCCTTGTATGTTCTACGACAGCATTGGCATCACTGGACAAAAACAGCTCTTTTGGCTGACCATTGGGTCTAAGTAAGTTAGCATCTTGAAATGATGTTCCACAACTCACTTTTTCAGCTTCTCCCTACACAGAACAAGTGTTCCATGTTAAACAATATTAGACAAAACCACAGAAAAGGGGAAAAAATTAGTGGAAAAGAACAATGACCTGAGTAGCAATTTAACAAGGATTTCATAAGAAGCAACATGTTTATTCTGACTTAAAATTTACTCGAGGAATGTTATAATATCAGAAAAGTAAATAAAGGTCTCAATTAAGACAAATCATAAGTTTTCACGTGTAAGGATTTAAGTTTCCAATTCAATATGTCTCGCTGCCAAAAACAACAAACCGCCAAGAGCTTCAGCCTATAAAGTATAAACATATAAAAAGAATACCCCAGATGCCAAAGTTTGAAGTTGTGTCAATGAAGTAACCATATGGTCACAACGAAAAATAGTATGGATGTGTCATGTTTGACAGTCCATATTTGAGTCCAACATTGCTGAACAGTTGTTACGCGGCTATAAATTGGATCAGGATCTTGAAAATGATCAATGTAAAACACCCAATAGGTATGATGCATTGTCAAATTTCCATATATAACTCATGATACAAATCAGTAACATACAGTACATAAAGATACATAAATGCATCCAGAGCTACACAATAATTAAGATGGGATTTTAAAAATACCTTATAAATACCCATTAGATAAACTAGAATATAAATGCCACAATTATTTTTTTCAAAAGGCAACAAAACTTTTTCAAACATCCTATGAAGTGAATGGCTGAAAAGTTCAACTGTTAATTTTGAGATCAGTCAACGACAATAGTCCTACGGAAAGCCAAGACTTACTCTAATCCCAAGGAGCAATGGGCTTCCACGCTTGCATGCAATCAATTCATTTGGATAGTGTGAGCTTTTAAAAATGAGGGCATATGCCCCTTCAAGATGCCTCATGACTTCCATGACAACTTGACTAAAGGTGACCATCTGGGCACCTGCAAGATAATCAATGCAAAATTCAATTAAAAATAGTGGTCATAGATTGATCGAGAAGGTCTAGACTTCTGCATTGGTAAACCACGCCAAAAAAAGCACTAAATTACTTTCCATTTCAGTGGCATGTTTAGTTGCCTCACCGGGCATAAGTTTCTACTTTCTAGCAATCATGTGAGAGTTCTTTTTTTGTACTCTTAACTTTTATAATTCGAAATTATATATTCTACCTTAACTGTTTAAATGTTCAAACAACATCAGAGGAGATCTTGCTTTGAATGCTCAAAGTTTGACATTTCATCTGATCCTCACATACTCAATACACCAGATCCTACATGTGCTTGAAGGAAAGATACATTTGACCAAAATTCATGTAACAACCGCATACATTAATACTGGTATGGATGCAACTGGTACCTTCTTCATCGTTTGCCTTATCAAAAACAAATTTTGCAAGTTTTGGGATAACTTCTGTGTCTGTATCCGACTCAAAGGTGTAACCATGCCTCACTAATGTCTCCTTCAGAACCTAACAAGAACAAAAAGTACAGATGTCAAATAATGAACCTAGCAACACATTAAGCTAGACAATAAAAGAAAAAAGATCGCACAAAATTATTAAAAGCAGACAGCAAAATCTAACAACGTATCCTTTAATTGGAGGGGGAAAAAGCCTTCAGTCAATGCAACAATCAGTCTATATGGAAAGCAAGCAAAGACAACCTCACCTCATAGTTGGTTATAATCCCATTGTGAACAACCAAAAATTCATGCCCTGTGCCAGACGATTGTGGGTGGCTATTTCTTGGAGAAGGCACTCCATGAGTTGCCCATCTGGTGTGAGCGATTCCCGCGTGAACCGAAAATGACTCCCCAAGATTCAAGTTTGAGGCATCCACCTCTGTAAACAAACATGCATTGCTTCAGTCCAAAAATGGCCTCGATCACACAGTCATATACTCCAAAAAAACAAATAAAGCGGATTGCTATCTTAATCTTCAACCAAAAGGCAAAACAAACAAATTGAGAATTTGAGATAAATACAAATCATGGAGAATCAGTAAGCATGGGACTAAGCAGTCTATTTAAACCGAGAAAAAAATGGATTTTTTAAACCTTCCTATTAGACCCAACAAAGAAAAACACAAAACCCTAAATCTAACAAGAAAAAGGGGCAATTGAACCACAAATAATTCTAACTACTTCAAGTTTTCAATCAAACGATTCAAACCCACAACACCATAGACAACTAATTAAACAATAACAAGAAAAACAAAGGACCGCACCTTCATAAACGGATCTGACGAGAGACTCGATCTTCCCTTCCTGGCGGAAAACGAGCGGGGAAGAGGCCGATCCCCTCGACCCGCACTCACCTGCGTCGATGGCGATGCCGGACGAGTCGTAGCCCCTGTATTCGAGCCTCCGGAGTCCATTGAAGAGCACTTCGAGGATGTACCGCCTCTCCCTCTCGATCTTGTAATTCAAGTATGCGAAGATCCCACACATTCTCTCTCTCTCTCTCTCTCTCTCTCTCTCTCTCTCTCTCGAATCGATCAACAATCGAAAAACCTCTCTCGATTTCGATCTGTTCGGAAATCGTTTTTTTTTTTTGTTCTTTCGAGAAGAGACGAAGAAGTTTGAAGAAGTTTAAATAACGCGTAATTACGATAAAACCCAACCCTCACTGATTCTGTGTTACGTGGTGGTGAGTTTAATAAACCAATATTTCGCTATATTGTAGCTATCAGAGGAAGAATGACTGTTCGATTTAATTGAGGTGAGCGAGTGATTAAACGTTGACACGGTGACTTTTTTTATTTGATTTTCTGAAGTCTTTGAAGGGACACTCTGGGCCTCTGGCTGGCTCTATCGATCAATGTTGGCGGACACGATAGGGACTGGATTAGGAAACGAAGAGACGGGGAAAATCGTTGGAGTAGTGACGTCATTTCACTTGTCTTACTTGACTGTCCAGTTAAATAAAACGATAATCGCAAAACATAGAGCTTGATTTGACACACGTCCATCAAGCCTCCGAAGTCGGACCTGACCCGTCCTGGATCTAGATCCGACCCGGCCTGGTATAAAGTGCATTTATTTGCACCCCACATTCATTCTGCACACCTAACTCATAACTATTTGACAATAGAGGATGTGCAAATTAATTTAAGAATGTAGTTGCACACCCCTTTCATAATGAACCGGGTTAGGCATGGTTGAGACTTGAGATTGGCTTTGTTGGATGTCTCGGGATGTGGGCCCATGTCAAAACTTAGGAAAACGGTAAGTCTATTTTATGGGCCTGTCTACTCCCACCACGCTCACCAGTCAAAAACTAAAAAAAATCGTATATAGTTTTAATTTGAAAAGCACTAATTCCACCTATTCATTCGACAGTCACGCTGTCGATCATTATTTATAACATTTGACGGTCACTATGTCAACCAATATTTAAAACATTTTATCATCATTTTGTTAACTGCCTTTAAATTATTAGACATGTTACATGTTGACCTGCGATGTCCACTCGACACTGGGTCTGTGGAACAGAAAAAATGAAAAATATATATCATATCTTTTGTATAAAATGAAAGAAAACATTATATACTTTTTAAATTTAAGATAAAAATTATTTTTTTCTGTGTGGATATAAATATTGAACAACATATATCTATTTTCGCATGATTACGTGTTTGTTTTTTTTCTTCTACTCTCTTTCTACTAGCATATTTATTTTTCAACAAAGGAATGTCTAAGTAACTTAGTATCCATTACTGAATAACATAATATATTGACTATACATACAACTCATTTAAAAAATAAGCAACCTCAAAAATCTATACAAGTCTAGTTACAACAACAATTCCGGTTTTGTGGCCTGATGGTTCTAAAGAAAGTCTAAAACTTACACTTTACATTTAATATATTTAGATGGTTTTATAAAGAAAAACAAGTAGAGGATCTAGTCCTGTTTTATAATACCAATAATTAACATTATACTGTTTCATAAATCTCATAATTAAGGGAAAGAGTCAAAACTAAATTAGGGGGTCCAGCTGTTACAATTTGAATTAGTCATATCATTCTGTTATAGGAAACATAATAATATGTTATTAAAATAATAGATTATTGATGTGGTCAATATTTATCTCCACAAAGAAAAAAGAATTTTTATCTCAAATTAAAAAAATATATAATGTTTTCTTACGTTTTATACAAAAAATAAAATGTAAATTTTTCATGTTTTCCACTCGACAAACCCAGTGTCAAGGTGGACATCGCATATCGACATGTAACATGTCGAATGATTTAAAAGTAGTTGACATAATGAATGTCAAATGTTTTAAATATAGGTTGACAGAGTGACCGTCGAATGTTGTAAATAATGGTCGTGTGACTGTCGAATGGATCAGTGGGATTAGTGCTTTTCAAATTAAAACCATATACGGTTTTTTTTGTTTTTTAACTGGTGGGCTTAGTAAACTGCATGGTGGGGATAGACAGGCCCCTATTTTATAGCCTAAAACTCATGTTACATGTTTTTTCATTTTAAAAAAAAAATCATATACCACATCTAATGAGATCTTCATTTTTATAGAATATGAAATATATACTCTAATGAATTAAATGATATAGTTTATTGAAAATGTAAATTTTTTTTAATGAACTTCGATATGGTAAGTGAAAAATGCTAACGAGATATATAAGATTACAATTGTGACTGTAAAGAAACTGAGTGTAACTAAGTTCTAAAACTTATCCTATTGAATGCACTTGTGGTCAACCTGTATGTTTAGCCATGTATGTAGTTTCATATTCAATTCTAACTGATTTTATTTATTTTTTATATGTGTACACTCGTTCATTCGAAGTATATACTTTTATAGAAGTGAAATATATATTAAGATACACTAGTAAATATTATTACATAAGTAAAAAAATCACACTATTGATAGTATACAGTTTAAATGAGTTGTATATCACAATATCATACTGTACACTGCATTTTCAAGTGCATAGATAGTTAGCGGTTGTTTATGTGTCTTAGGCTCCGTTTGGATCGGCGTCGCAGGCGTCCGCGGTGGATAGAACGCGGGGGAAAGACTCGCGGTGGGGGAATCATTGTTTTGAGGCGGCGGGGAAAGCGAGACAAATCAGCCGAAAACCGGATACGACAAGGAATGTTAGGTTCTCAACGCAGCGACGCAGGCGTCCGTTTGTGTCCGCGTTCGCGTCCGCGGGCGTCCGCCACCACCAACGCAGGTGGGACGCGGATCCAAACGGAGCCTTAGACAAGGTTACAAAACTGAGTGTATAATCGCTCTTCAAGTACTGAGATCTCTTATGTAATAGGAAAACTTAATGTGACTCAATCATTAATAAGTGTCACCTAAATGGCGATAGGTCACCTAAAAATGTGCGCATGCAAGGTAGTTTTGCAAAGAGTAGGATCTTTTGCGGCATGCAACAAGAAGATTTTTCTATTGTATGAATGGTGACCTTTCATAGCTGGTTGCTTCTGACTTTGCTCGTGCAACAATTTGCCGACCATCTGCTGCCAGTCCAGCTACAGCCTACCATTTGACAAATCAAATAATAAAAAAATGAGGTGACATATCACTTGAAAAGTTATTGAGGATGTCAAAACCTGAACGCTCTTATCTGCCAACAAAGTTAAGGAACATATTGATCAGCATTGAATATCCAGCATAACGCAATACATAATGATCTAAAAGGAAATTTTTTGACCAGTACACTGAAGGGAGGTTACAGATTTTATGCATCCCACCATTAGCCTATCATGACACTCTTCTTAATCAAGATGTAACTGAGCAAGATATAGGAGATTCTGTTGAGTCTGGCTAATCAAGATGTAACCGAGCAATCACAATATAACTGTTTCGAAATTGCCTCTCTATCAAGAAGTTAATTTATTATTATTCTCCTTATAATTGAGAGTGTGGGATACATAATTTGCATTAAATCCCATAATATTGAGATTGAGTAAATAAAAATCAACAACACTAGAAAACAATATAACTAAAAACCACATATTAAAGAACATCAAAACAAATGGGAGTCTAGTCGTCTAGACAAGCAAAACCAGAGATCCGCAACAAAATAATTAGCACGCCGGAGTGGCGATGAACAGCATGGATTCTCCGGTTCGATCCCGCGAGCATCATCTTCGAAGCCACCAACTTCTCCACTCCCTTAACAAAAACCCAACAAAACCCACATTAAAATCACCCTAAAAAAACACAAAAACTAACCAAAGAAATTTTTTTTCAAACAAAACCAATATGGGTTTTAAAAAAACCGAGTTACCATTACTATGCCGTCCTTGCACTTGATCCCAATCACAGTCCTGTCGATGGCAGAAACCGCAAAACATCAAATCAAAACGTAAAGGAGAAATTTTTGGAAAACCCAACAGTGAAAACATGGAGACAGAGAGAGAGGGGGGGACCCGCTGTTGTCGACGGCTTTGGCGGCGTATTCAATCTGGAAGACCCTCCCATCGGGAGAGAAGGTCGTGACGGAGAGGTTGTATCCGGTTCCAATGCTACTCATCTTTACAACTCTTCACAGAGAGAGATTTTGGGTTTTTATTGGTTCGATCAACTGGAGAGGAGAGACTATTTCGAGCAAAGAAGGGTGACTTGGACGTGAAGAAAGGAAACAAAGTTCACTCACCGAGTCACTGTGCGTTCGTTCGGGTCAATTACAATATACTCATCACACAGTCCCTGAATAGTAATTCCAATGTAATGGAATTGGGTCTCTTATACGAGGGAAAGTTAATGTTACTTAACATGTACAACTTTTTTTTCTTGTCCCAGTTCTGATCTACACATGTGTTGAATTTTTTAAAATAGTATATAATATTAAAGAGTATATGTTATATATATATAGGGAAGTGATTACGTGCGGTCGTGCGGTCGGTGCGTCCGCGATCACGGGCCGTCGATCACGGGTCCATCGCATCGGACGGTCGGGTGCGAATCACGTCGACCGTTGGATGCGATGGACCCGCGATCGGACGGCCCACGACCGCGGGCGCACGACCGCACGACCGCATATTATCATCCCCGTATATATATATATATATATATATATATATATATATATATATATATATATATATATATATATATATGGTCGCGATTACGTGCGGTATGCGGTCGGTGCGGTTTACGACGTGGACCGTCCGATCGCGGGTCCATCGCATCCAACGGTCGACGTGAATCGCACCCGACCGTCCGATGCGATGGACCCGTGATCGACGGCCCGTGATCGCGCACCGCACCGACCGTAAACCGCACCTAATCGGCTCCCTATATATATATATATATATATATATATATATATATATATATATATATATATATATATATATATATATATACACACACACACGCTCGTGATTAGGTGCGTTGAATGGTGGGTGCGGCCGCGACCGCGACGTGGACCGTTCGATCACGGGTCCATCGCATCCGACGGTCGATGTGAATCGCACCCCGACCGTCCGATGCGATGAATCCGTAATCGACGACCCGTGATCACCGCCGCACCCGCCGTTCACCGCACCTAATTGATTCTCATATATATATATACTTAAACGAATTGCCACATTTTTATATAAGGCTAAACACAAATTCTTATAATTACCACATCAATAATATAAACATCAAATATATATTAAATCATGCATACTCTAAAATATATTGTAAAAGCATGATATAAAAGAGTTAGGGATTAAAAATGTATCCGGAAATGTGGAAGCGAGCGAAGACACTCTGTCCTCGGTGAATAAGGCCCCCTCACGCACAGGGTTAAATGGCTCCTACCACTGAGAGATACGACCACAACTGGTTTTGTTCTTCCGGGGTGCGAGCTACGGAAGAACCACGATGAACAGACTACGATCCTTTCAAACGCCCATATCAATGAAGAAGAGAAGGGAAGAGTTGCATCCAAATTCAGTATACACTAGAGGAGTTTTGAACATGGTTTTTGATAGAAAATCACACGTTTATTTCTCTCTCTCTCTTTTCTCTCACAAGTGGTGAATCTGTGTATTTCAAACACACCTCACTACCTGGCTTTTTATATGCACCAAGACATCAAGAAGTTTTAAATTTGATAAATCAAAACGCATGCAACATAAAGCCATTTGATTTAATTATTTAAAGATGAAACGCATGCATTTAAACCTATTTCAAACGTGGCTAACAGTTTCATTTTTTATCAAAACTCATGCAAAAATGTCATATGTAATTTTGATCATTTAATATTCCAACAATCCCCCACTGATCAAAAATACATATAACACGATAAAATATTTAGAAGAAATGAACAAATTGATCTGAAATGGAAGCAAATAATTTTGGGTTGGAACATAGAGTTTTTGGGCGTCTTATACCATGTAATAGGTGAAGGTACTTTTTGGGTTTGAACCTTCACTTAGTGTAAATCATATCCCCCGGAGAAGCCTGAATAGACCAAGTCTTTGAATTCGACCCCTTTAGCCCGGTTTCACTGATCACACACACGGTACAGGATATGAGTCATGTTCTGCGGGGTAGCACGTTTCGGCCATGTGCTCGTATCCTTTCTTGAGTGCCTTAGAGATTTAGCCCAAATCTCAAAGAACGCGGCCCCACGTCCGTGCACTCATATAGGTGAGTTCTCCAGGGTGCCTGCATGGACCACACCCTGTCCGAAAAGGACTCGAACCCATTAAGAGCATTTAGCTCAACCTACTTCCACTACAGTTAGCACTGTTACCATAGGGATGGGTTAGAGGATTTTTTCCTCTACAGTACTCACAAATTTACCAGTACAGCTTCGTTAACCCCTTGAAAACCATCTTCATGGGATCTCCAATCACAATGGTAGGGAGCCCACTGCAGGTAATTATTTAATGGGCTTAACCCACATCCCCCTCGGTCTCAATATTAAGGACGAATCATCTCGCAAGTCCTTTAGTGAAGTTCTCTGCAACATCACAAACTCGAGTTATATTTCCTTAGATATAAGATGAATTAACTCAAGTTTTATTTATAGTTGTCTAGACAATTTTATTCTCTTGTCTCAATATTTTGTAGTCTCTCTCCCAATATTTTACTTTTAATTAAAGAGGTACATGTCTCCCCCCACATTTTAGGGATATAAATATTACCGCTGTAATTTTATTTTTACAAAATACCCCCACATTTAGAGACTATTCAAAAAATAATTTGAGACATACAAGCATGCAAAATATTCTCTACAAATCACATACAATTTTTTTTTTTTAAGCATGCAAATAGTAAGACTTGATCACTCTATCACATGAGCATACAAACATGTTAATTATAATAACTCCCATATTAACATGATGTCACTATTATAGTATGCAATTGACCAAGACATTTAAATTATTACCATAAAATTATTTAATATGACCATTAATAATTAAGGTAATCAAAAGTTAGCTCTAGACTCACATACCTCAGATAGACCAATTGTCACTGAATATTCTTCCAGAATACCATAATATAATACACAAAATATGAAGGCCACATGAAGAATATATCAAGATGGCTCTTCAGATAATACCTCAACAAACCAGATAATAGTAGTAATCTCCCAAAATGATATTTTAAAACACCAATATATCTAGCTCTCTTGAAGAATAACCCACTTCAACACTGAGCCTCAGAATGCATGAGCCATCAGTAAATGTCCAATATCATAAAGAATGAAAAAGGTCATGTAACAATAATTCTGCACGTCAATATTTAATATGGCTCAACCACCCACTGATCACTGATGTTGAAATATAATAATAATGCCGGGAGAAAATACCAATAGCCGCCGTAAGATTTGGCTAAGTCACGGATCATTGATAATATAATAAGAATTTGAATAAATGATAATAGTGACCTAGAGAAGAATTCCCATAGTCTCAACGGTCAAATATAGAACTCCATTTATTCAATCTCACGTCAGAATATTATTAGAATACCATTAGCCTTCAAATAAATATAATCATGTCTTCCTTGAATATATATATCTCAATAGAATATATAAATGTGCCCTGCATAAATAACAACACTAACACCACAAAATATCAAATCCCAAAAGAATAAATATTTTCAAGGAATTATAAATATTGGCATGCCATCCCAAAATAAGAGGAATGTTTAATAATACACAATATAACACATAACAACCATATGTGTATTAAAGTATTAAGATTTTTTTTTTATGGCCACATTAAATATAAGCCTTTCGATTTCAAGAATATAAGCATGAAATAAGAAAGGTACTGCCAATGGTGAATACACACTATGCATTGGATAATGACATGTATAGATGATGTGATTTAAAAATGAACCATTCTCATTAGTTTATGACCAGCCAAACACATGCTTATGAAAGGCATTGAGAATGTGACCATAAATTTTCATGCAACAGTGGCATGCAAACATTTTTAACGTCTCAACAAAAAGAGATGGTAAAATGTTAATTGTAATTAACGCGTGCATTAAAAAAATTATTTATTTTTACAACCAACAATAAGCCAGAAATGCCACTGAGTACCAACAATTTTAATGCATGGCTCTTAAGAAGAATACACTGTAGAAACGGTTGCAAGTCATTAAATTATGAAATTTCATTGCATAAGCTAACAATTTTTAAAGAAAACAGTAACACCAAGCCTTGTCATGAATATTTGAAACACATGAAATTCTCAAACGACATAGTATTATAATATTCCAAAACGCATGCTGTCCGTTATTAAACATTGCAAAGCTCCAACTCATACAAATAGCACCTTTAAATAATCAAGAAAATCAACCTTTTAATTCCCATGCATGAATTACGTATGTATTAAAGCACTAAGATTTAATGCATGCAACGGTCCACCAAGAATTGAAATGCATGAGATTAATGTTTTGATTATAAATTATTTTTCACAAACGCATGCAAACATGTCATTTGTAACTTATGCATTTAATTTCCATAATTATATATCATGTCAAAGACCCTCCAGAATGGCATCTAAAACCACTGTTGCATGAATATATTGTACTGATTAAAACATAATCAGAAAACACAAAAATCAATTTCATGATTTTGATAACCTGTAGCATAAAGAGTCATCAATACAGAATAACACAATGAAGGTGTCAAATTAATCAAAATTAATTTCTTTCCCAAATCCATGAGTCAATCCAATAATAATAATAATCAACTTTACATTATATGGATGCAAGGAAATAAATGTTACATGCCATCCAGACAAAATTTTAAACATGGACGGTTTTGAAATATTTGTTTCAATACACAAATTTAACGTAAATTCCAAGATTATCATGCATGCCCAATAATATTCCATGCATAAAGAAAAGGTTAATCTCAGGACCTAGGAAGTGATGTATGAAACCATGAATTCATATAATCTATAATAAGCCTCCAAAGCAACATAACAGTAGGCAATAATCATCAATAAATAAATAAATCGAATTGCCTTGTCTATATTAAACTCCATCCGGATTTCTAATAGCATGCAACAACTAAAATTATGTTATTCACACATTCATATTTATCACATATTCACAATAAACTAAAAAAATAATTTCTTCACATATATATAAGAATTTGTGTACTTATTCACCGAGTTGTTGTGCGTGACAATCAAATATAAGGCTAAACACAAATTCTTATAATTACCACATCAATAATATAAACATCAAATATATATTAAATCATGCATACTCTAAAATATATTGTAAAAGCATGATATAAAAGAGTTAGGGATTAAAAATGTATCCGGAAATGTGGAAGCGAGCGAAGACACTCTGTCCTCGGTGAATAAGGCCCCCTCACGCACAGGGTTAAATGGCTCCTACCACTGAGAGATACGACCACAACTGGTTTTGTTCTTCCGGGGTGCGAGCTACGGAAGAACCACGATGAACAGACTACGATCCTTTCAAACGCCCATATCAATGAAGAAGAGAAGGGAAGAGTTGCATCCAAATTCAGTATACACTAGAGGAGTTTTGAACATGGTTTTTGATAGAAAATCACACGTTTATTTCTCTCTCTCTCTTTTCTCTCACAAGTGGTGAATCTGTGTATTTCAAACACACCTCACTACCTGGCTTTTTATATGCACCAAGACATCAAGAAGTTTTAAATTTGATAAATCAAAACGCATGCAACATAAAGCCATTTGATTTAATTATTTAAAGATGAAACGCATGCATTTAAACCTATTTCAAACGTGGCTAACAGTTTCATTTTTTATCAAAACTCATGCAAAAATGTCATATGTAATTTTGATCATTTAATATTCCAACAGGGACCACGACATATACTGTTTCTTGTCTGAGCAACTCGACCACCAACGCCGACCCAACGAACCGACGGTCGAGCTCAACATGATGAAACAAATTCGGACGGCAGGGATCACACGGTGGATATGTTGCCATGAGAGAGGGGGCTCTCGGGGTGGAAATTAGGGGTGGTGGTTGGGGTGGCTACAGAGGTGGTGGTTGTGTACTTGTGTTGGCTGTGGTGGTTGTTGGGGAGGGATGTATGTGAAGAAGTTTGGGGAGGATCATGCACATATTGGGGAGACAGCCGGCGACGCCGGTCGACTCGGGCTACACACTGACGGGGTGGGTTCCTCTGCTTCAAACAAACTGAATTTTTATTTTGGGCAAAATTCATATAGCCCCCTGTAAACTATCTAAAATCAATATAACCATTTGAATTTTTCTAAAATTCATATAACCCTATGAAATACTTATGTAAATCTAAATAGCCCCCTACAGTAAATTTTTATTGATAAATTTAGATTATTCTATGAATATTCAGTATGGTTAACCTTAGTTGAATGCATAGTATATAAAAAATCCCTTACAATGCATTAAAAATATAAAAAATCTTCAATAAATGATGTTTTTTCCTCTCGAGATAAGGTTTTATAGTCTATTCAGATGGATAAAATCATCATTTACATATGATTTTTTGTGTTTTAAACAATTTGTAGAGGTTTTTTTTTATATATTATGTTTTTAGTCAGGGTTAACCAAATATAATATTTATCATTTTTCAATAGGAGTTTAATTTAGGGGGTTATTTGGATTTACATAGCATTTTCAAACGGTTATATGGAATTTACAAAAAGTCAGGGTGTTATATGTATTTCAAGCAGTTTATAGGGGGTTATTTGGATTTTTTCCTTTTATTTTTTAGAGGGGTGGGGGGGAGTAACCATAGGGGAAATAATCCCCCCAACAGAGTACTCTCACTGTGCGTTCACTCGGGTTTACAATTTTTTCCTTTGGAAAAATACACTCATCATTCGTTCCCTGAATAGTAATTCCATGTAAAGGAATTGGGTCCCTTCTCTGAGGGAAAGACCTATCCTATTTGTATAAAAAATAACTACAAAAAATTAATGCATCTTATAAAGAATCAAGCTATACGAATTAAGAGTAAAAATTTAAGGGCTGATGTGTCATTTTCTATTACCTTTTATAGATTATTCTGGCTACATGTTAATTAGCCATTGTCACTTCAATATACATACACGTGAATTTTCAATTTTTGGTGTCAATGTGTGACAATCTTGTCTACGTGAATAGCTTTCACAAAGATTAGATTGGTTGCTTGTAGTTCGAAGAGGATCCTGAGTGTTCTTATTTTCTTAGTTGCGTTCACCATCTTATGAGCGTACCTTTCATCCTTTTGGTATGTTTATTTTTCTTTTTCTTTCCCCTTTTTCTTTTGAATCATTTAACTTTTTCAAGAACATCACAGAGCGATTCATCAACTACACATGCACTAACTTCATTCACATTGATGATTTCTAGTTCCTCTCAAGAATCACATCCCTCAACTTCACACATAATTCTTTTGTATGGTATTTAACACGCGAGCGGCGATACTGTGGCGGGCAAAGATACCGTTGAAGGTGAAATGTTTCAACTGGCTTCTATTACAAAACAGGCTGGTTACGAGGATGTTCCGGGCGCGCTGGCGACCAGCCGAGACGATGGAATGCGCTCTATGCCGGGGGGAAGCGGATACGATCGAGCATCTATTATGCAAATGTCCCCTGGCGTGCCGACTATGGGAGAGACTAGCCGGGGCAACTGGAGAACACCTGGGCTTCCGCACGATGGAGGACCTGTGGGAGGTAGTGCGACGCATGAGGAAAAAGAATGATAGGAGCAAAGCGGGAAGGGTTCATCTGTCCTTGATCCCGGCGGGTACATGGGCGATCTGGAGGACGAGAAATGAGGTCATTTTCAAGGGGTCCTCGCGCTACTTCGAGAACTTATGGGAGATGACGACACTGGCTATCAAAATATGGGGCACGGGCCTGTGTGGGATCTCAAGCATTTCGATTGATGAGAAACTCTTTTCGCATCACAAAGTAACGAAGCTTCGTCATGGGGTTTGGAAAATGACTAGTTGGATCACCCAAGAATCCAGTCGTGCTACCTCCATGGTTTGCTTTGTGTAGTTTTATGTATTTCAGGAGAAAGTACCCACACTGCTTGTGTGGTTATCTCTCCTCCTTTACTGTTTTTTTTCCCACCTTCTCATCCCCCACCAAGCTTTTGAGGCTAATTCAGACTAATGTAACACCTTCAAGTAGTTATATACAGTCTATCTTTTCTCAAAAAAAAAAAACAAGCTTTTGTGTTTCTTTAGCGGCCTTTTATGCTATTTGAATAAGCACATGACATAATTCTCTATAACATCTTCCGTATAACTATCACTATCCTTCTCAATTCCAAATTTTGCACCTCAACTATGTCGATAATTCTTTTTGCGTGATATTATTATTATTTTATCATTTTTTTAAAGATTGGTGTTCTAAGATTTAAAGGGGTACTAGCAGATTTTTCCAAAACTTTATCATTAATATTGAGAATTTTTTCCTTTATTGAGAGAGTATTGTTTAAAATCTTGACTACTTCAGATTCTTCATCGTTCTTCTACTGCATTAAAAATCCCCTAAACATATTTTAATCTAGAAAAACATGTGTTAAATTATTAAAAAACCCTAATTGCAACTAAGTTTGCATGTGGCTTAATTGACCAAGGTGTAACCCATTGTCACGTGTATGTTTGAAAATTGGGAAAAATCTATATAACCCCATGTAATCTTCCTGATATCCATATAACCCTTGTAATCTCAATATATCCATTTAACCCCCCCCCCCGGTAAATACACCATAAATACAAATAACCCCCTGCAGTTAAAAATTCTTTAACATAGTTGGAATATTTTAAGCATATTCCATTATGTAAATCATGGTTAACAAATATATATTCTTTTAACCCTCGAAAAACAACCAATACTTAAAAAAAACCCCTCATATTTCTAATTTTATACTCTTATAGGGGTTTTTTTTTTGTTGAAGTGTTGGTTGCTTTCATAGGGTTAAAAAAATATATATTTGTTAACCATGATTTAGATAATGAAATATGTCCATAATATTCCAACTCTGTTAAAAAAAATTTAACCGCGGGGGGTTATTTGGATTTATGGTGTGTTTACAGGGGGCTATATGGATATCAAGAAGATTACAAGGGGTTATATGGATTTTTCCCTTGAAAATAATATTAATATGAACATTTATCGTGTCCTAGCTGTACAAATTTGTTTTGATTTGAAAGTCAACCAATCAAAGGGGCGAATGCGTCCCGTGTTACAGCAATTCAAGTACTCAACCGTGACAATGAACGCCCGTAAACAATTCTAATTTAAACTTAATATTTCTGTTGTATAATAATAGGGTTTTGTTAACCAGTGCTAATCCATATTTAATATTCATGTTTTAGATAACTCAACAAATTTAATTTTGATAAGAATCAACGAAATGAAGATTTTTTAAAATATCAACAATACCCTTAATAACTTCATCATCCCCGAGCACTCACTTCTTCTTCCCTCCCAAAATATTAACGATACCCCTAATAACTTCATCGGGCGTGGGAGGGATGAGGCATCTGGATCCATATGATATAGAAAAAAGGAAATGTTACGCTCAGTTTTTTTATAGTCCAAAACGTATATCACACATATTTTTATTTTTTAAAAATAGTAAACATTGTCTAATAAGGTATATGATTTGATAAAAAAATGTATATTGTTCCATTTTGAATTGAATGAATTCATTTTTAACAAGTGTAGAAAAATATTTAACGAGTTATATAATACATGGATTTCTAACAACATATATATAACTGCATTTTGAACTGTAAAAAAAATTAAGTGTATGATAAAAACAATTATAATTCGTACTTAATTTCTCATACGCCCCGTGACATGCATCATAATGAATATTCATTGAATATACATATCATTTAAAGTAAATTCAATGGATGATCATAATCACATAACATGGTATAAGTGAGAGGTTTATAAGTACAATTCTTAATTGTATGTTAAGTTCCCGTTTTTTATATATATAACATGAAATGTCATAGATTATTTGGACTTCACTTTTAACGTATGAAAAAGTACCATGAGTGACATGTGCAATAGGTAAAGACTGGGAAATCAAAATCACAAATGTTTCATGTGATGTGAGGAGATACACGTTATTTTATTGAAATTCGACACGTACTGATAAGATCCAATACCAAATGGATATTAAGACCTAGGGTGAAAATAAGAATACATAGCAAAGAAAGTCTGCAAGAAGGTAAAGATGAGGATCGCACCAGCTGCTCCGAATGAAATAGCTGACCAAGGATTATTGAAATAATTATGCATCAACAAGGCCCGCCACTTGTTCCACCTCAACCCGCAAAATCTAGTCACTTCATCATATATACCTGAAAGGTAGTTTTCCGTAAAATCACAAATAACATCAATGTTGAGCTGGTTGAACAAGTGAGCCGCCTCTTCTTCACCGCTTAGCCAGTTCAATATAATCTCCTTCTGCTGTAAAATTGAGATGTCATGGGGACTGTTTACAAGGAAATCCATGAAGTGTGTGTAGGATGTGACATGACATCCAGTGTTGGGATAGCACTGTTCAAACGCGATGAGATTGCGGAGTATGGATTCACTACTGTCATAAAGTTCCAGAGTTGGGATCTCCATTAATCCGTCGTGGAAAGTCACATCTAAGAATGATGTCGCATTCTTCTTTACCTGGAACTTCACTCCCGCATCTTCAAGCTCCGTGGTGGTCGGAATCCACATTGGGGCGCTTGTTCTTGAAGTTGCTGATTTAGCCTCCCTACTGAACAGAGGAAGTAAGTGTATTGCTTTGCCAAGGACATTATTCACCTTCTCCTTCTTCTTCTTTTTCAACTCGAAGGCCTTGGTTGGGATAGGTTTATTGACAGGAAGAATAATAGTTAAATGGAAAAGATGAAGCAAATGACGGACTTCCTCGCCATCCGGTACAATTGGGGTTGTCCTTTCCCCCGGGTAATAAGAATTCATTAACTCGATTGCAAGCTTTTCCGGGGAACGGTCTGGAGTGGCTATGAATAATTTAAAGAGTACTTTGACCACGAAAAATGGGATTTGATTTTCCAGCAAATAAAAATCTTTTTTCACCTCATCCCAAACAAATTGCGTAGGCTTTATTGGGCCGTCATCATTCACCGATCCCTCAGCCTTGAAGTACAAATCATCGATTTTGAACGCTAGGAAGAAAACAATGAAGCATCCATCAAGAAGCATCATCTCGATAAAATCCGTGCTGGACATTTTAATGAACTCTGAGTAACAACTCCGAGCACGGATTTCTAGTTTCTCCATCTCCTTGCGACTGCTTTGCAGACTGCTTTCCTCATTATTATTTAAGAGGAAATGAAGAATCCGCCACTTGTTCTCCTCCATCTTCTGCAAGTGAGTCTTCCCACGGTGGTATGGACCAATGGACACGAATCTGGGGTCATAAGGGCTTTTGTGGACTAAATTTTGATCGCAAAATTTGAAATTGCACCAACGGAGGTTACGGGGGACTTCGAAGATGGAGCATGGCCCTTGGCGCCAATGGTTGCAGTGGGCATCCTCCATCCTCCTCCTCATTGATCCCTCCCAATCTTCATATGTCGTTTTTTCTGTACACTCCGATGGACTTTGCATATAAATAAGAAAAAAAACTATTAGGTCTAAAGATGGAAAAAATTCTATCATATCTACTGTATGTTATTTGGACAACCCATTCCATTGTTTAGCCCCACTAATCATTCAAAATTTCTTTCAATATTGTTTATCTTTCAAATAAATGAATATCATCAGAAGAAGGTTAAGTGGTTAACAGCGAGGTAAACACAACGACTTTTGGATATATCATATTTTTGGTGAAGGAGACATTTGGATACTCCTTCCTCAAGATTGTTTCTTTTTCTTTGTTTGCTTTGGGATAAACACACTATTACATACACAATCATTTTGCAGCTGTGCAGTCCATGTATCACTAACGATGTATGTATATACACGTTATTAAATGAAGTAGGTAGTTTTTCACTTGAGTACATACAATTTATCAAAATATATATCTTAATTTTATAAATATACTTTATTTTAAGTAATGTTTTAAAAAGTCGTTGGACGGTTGAGAGAGTACTAAGAATTAATCGGATATTAATCGATCATTATTTTAATAATATAAAATTATGTGTGTATATATATAATAACTAAATACTGAAAAATAAAATATCAAGGGAAGATGTAGATCAGTATACCAAATTGATTGATTATATAAGCATTCGTCACTTAAAACCAAAAAATCTGATAGGTAATAAAACATGTGCCACTGCTTAGGTGGATGACATAACTATATAAATGATCCAATGGCCATGATTAATTGATTATATCAAACATTCAGGGCCCACTAAAACCAAAACCACATGGATCAGACGGACCAAAAGCAAAGACGACATTAGAAAAAAAATCCCCTTCAATGTCTCTCTCCATTCTCCACCACAAACACAAGCTCTTCTTTAATAACCACTACATGCATCAACCCTTCCATGAAACCCATGTGATTCATTTTCTTCCCCCCATAAAAATTATTATTAAACCCTAATAAGTAAAAAAACACACACATTGAGAGAGACAGAGCCTTTCAATGGAGTTACTGACACCTTCATTGTCGCTGCAAATGGGTCTCGATTTTGAGTTCGAGTGGGGCAGCCACCGATCCCCCACGGCAGAAATGTGTGTTGTCTGAAGAAGAACAACAAGCAGCGAAAGAAGAGGAAGAAGCAGAGCTAGAAGAAGAAGAAGAGGCTGAGAGAAAGATGTCTAGAGGGGGTTTTGACCTCTCTTTTTTTTTAAAAAAAAAATTTGATTGTGGGCATTGTGACTCGACTAGCCCGCTTAATTGGCCGATTAGGCCAAGCCGCCTAGGGCCTGGGCGATGCGGGTAGTACCTGCTTCCATCTAAATCGTTGCCTAGGCCACATTTTTTGCCCTTTTTTTATAACTATGCACTTAAAAAAAAATACACGTAAGAACTGCACGCCAAGTATATGATCATTGATATTTTTTTTCTTGATGTAAAGAAGCGTTACCTGAGAGTTCCTTCAAGTGGTATATCAGCTGCCTGGTTGACTTGCATTGAAGCTGAACCTATCTCTCCAATGATTTTCATTTCTGATCCACTGACTTGCAGTGAAGCTGAATCTATCTCTTCAATGATTCCCATTTCTGATCCACCGATTTGTGGTGAAGCTGAACCTAACTCTTCAATGATTTCAATTTCTGATCCATTGACTTGCAGTAAAGCTGAATCTATCTTTTCAATGATTCTCATTTCTGATCTAGTGACTTGCAGTGAAGCTGAACCTATCTCTTCAATGATTCTCATTTCTGATCCATAGACTTGCAGTGAAACTGAATCTATCTCTCCAATGATTCCCATTTTTGATCTACTGACTTGCGATGAAGCCAAGACAATTTCTTCAAGATTGTTCATTTCTCTCACACCTTTCTTGGAATTCACTTTGCTTTTTTTTTTTCTTTGTGATTCACTCTGCCTTTTGACACAACAACATATGGAGGGATGATTCCAATAAATTAAATTAAACACATAGAGCGATGAATTTGTCTTCTATCAGTTTTTTTTTTTTGTTTTATTTAATGGAGTTGTCGGATCTTCACCATCATTGACAACTCATCAACACGTGAACTTATTTTCAGGTCATAAAATATCTATTTTTTTTAAGAAAATAAAAAAATATTGTGTACTTTAATTTTTGAGAGGCTGTTTATTATTATTTTTTTAATTTGTATGTTGGGGGAAGGCAGTTGAGGGAGCTCTCGTCAGTCTTGTAATAATAAATTGAATAAATTAATTAGAGGTCCTTGAAGACATCTATGTAATAGTAATGTTTCTATACGTGCTTTTTTTATTTTTTTATTTTCTTTAGGTCATTCAATTAGTTGTGATATTATATTTAGATTATTTCATCCAACCTAATTCTTTTCTTTCCTCTTTTACTCCTAACTCAATATGTTTTTTTCTTTATCCCCCAACCTTTCTCTTTCTCATCCGAACAAATAAAAAGGTGATCGAGACCACTTCTACCAGCCCCCCCCCCCCCATTGTGACCCCCCCCCCCCAGCCAATCTCGCCTCCACTAGCGCCTTCAATCGCTCCCCCTGAGCTCCCCCCGACATCCTCCCGTCAGTGCCCAACCACCTCATGCGACCCCATCGCTGCCCCACCCCCTCCTGTGACCCCATCCGCGAACCCGACCCCTCCAGCAATCCCATCCTAGATCCCGACCTCCCCCAAGCCCCGATCTCGCCCACCGATATCAATGGACAAACTGCAGATAACAGTGTCCACAGTGAAACACACAGAACCTGTAACAAGTATAAGAGTGTACACACTGCGGATAACAGTGTACACAATTAAACACACAGAACCTGTACAGGTATAAGTGTGTACACACTGCGCATAACAGTGCACACAGTGTAAGACACAGAACCTATAATAGGTATAACAGTGTACACACTACGCATTACAACATGCACATTATAATGATGTACACAGTGTATAAGAGTGTACACATTGGGGGGGTATAACGAGAAGAATGCACACAAACGAATGACTGTTAGTGCCGGGGACCAAAAAAAAAAAAGCTCAGCCACATTAGTGAACTAAAGAAAATAAGAAAAAGTGCATGAGCATATTGTTATTACAAAAGTGTTCCGAGGGATCTCTAATTAATGTTCCCTAATAAATTTATAATAAAATGTTACACTCAACCCAGTTTACATTCTAAAATGCATATCACATTTTTTTTTCTCTAAAATCGTATACATCATCTAATGAGGTATGCATTTTTATAAAGATAAAATATAGAAAAAATTACTAAGCAAATCTCTTAAAAATTAGAAATACCTAAATTAGTCACTTTTAGAATTATACAAAAAAAGTCTCATTTTATAATTTTAGAAACATAAAAGACTAACATACCCTTATTAATTAGATCCTTAATATATTTCATACCTCTTAACTTTGTTAAAATATTTCACCCTCTTAATTTTGTTAATGCATTTCACATTTTCATATAGAACTATTTTTTTTACTCCAAATTATTTGTTAATCATATACATCATTTAATGAGATGCGTATTATTATAAAATGCGCGGTATATATTTTAATGAATTGAATGTTATCATTTATAAAAAAAATGTGAAAACGTTTCAATAAAATATGTACCTCGACACAGTGAGGTAATGATGCAACTTAGGCGAGTTGAATCTGATTCAATCCGACTTTCAAACTAATAAAGTTGGGTTTAGATTGATATTTTGATCAACATGTTTAATCTGTTCCGAACCCAAATTAACCCGAACCAAATCCAGATTGGATTTATATCAAGGCCCAGGGGGTCGGGTTGCTCGGGTTGAATCGAGCCTGATGAAGTGAAATAAACAAAAACATTGACAATCTGATTGGGTGTTTCAATCAGCACTCAACCTATAACAAAAACATGTTATGCATTTACAACATAACCTTCAAATATAAGCCATCGATGTCGGGATACTCAATCCAGACTATCAAAGTAATTGGTAGCCCAAGAATCCACCTTTCACTCTCTTCTTTTTTTTCTCTGCGCCGTTATCCATCTCCACGACTGCACCACAGGACATCACTGGTGTTCTCTTCACCTTTTTAATGGTGAACCGCAGGAGTCAATAATAATAATAATGTCAGAATTAAGTGAGAGAAAAAATAATATCAATGAAACTTTAAAACCTTTGTTCCATTGAAGAGAGGTTAAAACTCTTTATATAATATTACAAGATAGTGTTACACGTGTAGCACACTAACAAACTAATATCATAACAAACTAATATGGAATATAACACCTTTAACACCCCCTTCTAAACTCTAAGGATAATAATATTAAAGTTTGCATAAAAATGATAAACTAAAATCTCAACAAGCAATTACAATCAATAAACTGGAATACCCTTAAACTAGTACCATTAGATTAGATATGTCATGATGCCTTTCTACGACACTGTAAACGTTGATGGCGAAGCGTAACGATGCATTTTTGCAACACTGCAAATTCTGATGGCGAAACATAAGGAGTGATGACGACTGTGCGACGAGTGTGGATCTCAAGAAAGATGGAGATCTAAGGAAGAGAAGAATGATGAGTACACTTAAAGAAGATGTGTGCGGAGACAGCAATGTTACGTAAAAAAGATGCCACTTGATGAACGACGATGATGATGGTAGCGCGTTGAGACAACAACGCTACGAACATGATCTCAAGGAAAAATGAGACCCAAGGTAGAGAAGAATGACGACAACGCGACGAGCGCGGATCTCAAAGAAGAAGGAGATCCAAAGAAGAGCACAACGACAATGGCCCGCGGAGATGAATGACCAGTGACAGTGAGTCAGTGACTGGCGGTTGATCGGCGGACCCGCTAGGTGGATCTGTTGGCGGAATCGGTTGACGTGAGGACGAAGAGGAGGGCAGTCAGGGCCGCCGCAGATCTTGAAAAAACAAACACGGAAGATGAAGAGAGAGAGGGCGATCGAATCTTTAATATTGCTCTCCATCTAGAGTCCCATGTAATAAATCTCATGCATAATCAAAAAATCTACCACGTGACTCCTGAGGTCCTTGATGTCCTCGCTCAACGGATCGCGCAGGTGTGGCGGGCGCCAGACTGCGGAAGCGCTTGGAAGACTTGATCTTTCTGATAGTCATTGCTATCCTTCTCAATTCCAAATTTTGCACCTCAATTTTGTCGATAATTCTTTTTGCGTGATATTATTATTATTTTATCATTTTTTTAAGATTGGTGTTCTAAGATTTAAAAGGGTACTAACATATTTTTCCGAAACTTTATCATTAATATTGAGAATTTTTTCCTTTATTGAGAGAGTATTGTTTAAAATCTTGACTACTTCTGATTCTTCATCGTTCTTCTACTGCATTAAAAATCCCCTAAATATATTTTAATCTAGAAAAACACGTGTTAAATTATTAAAAAACCCTAATTGCAACTAAGTTTGCATGTGGCTTAATTGACCGAGGTGTAACCCATTGTCACGTGTATGTTTGAAAATAGGAAAAATCTATATAACCCCCTGTAATCTTTCTGATATCCATATAACCCCTTGTAATCTCAATATATCCATTTAACTCTCTGTAAATACACCATAAATACAAATAACCCCCTGCGGTTAAAAATTCTTTAACAGGGTTGGAATATTCCAGGCATATTCCATTATCTAAACCATGGTTAACAAATATGTATTCTTTTAACTCTCGAAAAACAGCCGATACTTAAAAAAAACCTCATATTACTAATTTTATACTCTTTTAGGGGTTTTTTTGTTGAAGTATTGACTGCTTTTATAAGGTTAAAAAAAATATATTTGTTAACCATGGTTTAGATAATGAAATATGTCCGTAATATTTCAACTCTGTTAAAGAATTTTTAACCGCGGGGAGTTATTTGGATTTATGGTGTGTTTACAGGGGGTTATATGGATATCAAGAAGATTACAGGGGGTTATACGGATTTTTCCCTTGAAAATAATAGTAATATGAACATTTATCGTGTCCTAGCTGTACAAATTTGTTTTGATGTGAAAGTCAACCAATTAAAGGGGCGAATGCGTCCCGTGTTACTGCAATTCAAGTACTCAACCGTGACGATGAACGCCCGTAAACAATTCTAATTTAAACTTAATATTTATGTTGTATAATAATAGGGTTTTGTTAACTAGTGTTAATCCATATTTAATATTCGTGTTTTAGATAACTCAACAAATTTAATTTTGATAAGAATCAACGAAATGAAGATCTTTTTAAATATCAACAGGACCCTTAATAACTTCATCATCCCCGAGCACTCATTTCTTCTTCCCTCCCAAAATATTAACGATACCCCTAATAACTACATCGGGCATGGGAGGGATGAGGCATCTGGATCCATATGATATAGAAAAAAGGAAATGTTACGCTCAGTTTTTTTATAATCCAAAACGTATATCACACATATTTTTATTTTTAAAAAATAGTAAACATTGTCTAATAAGGTATATTATTTGATAAAAAAATGTAAATTGTTCCATTTTGAATCGAATGAACTCATTTTTAACAAGTGTAGAAAAATATTTAACGAGTTATATAATACATGGATTTCTAACGAGATATATATAACTGCATTTTGAACTGTAAAAAAATTAAGTGTATGATAAAAACAATTATAATTCGTACTTAATTTCTCATATGCCCCGTGACATGCATCATAATGAATATTCATTGAATATACATATCATTTAAAGTAAATTCAATGGATGATCATAATCACATAACATGGTATAAGTGAGAGGTTTATAAGTACAATTCTTAATTGTATGTTAAGTTCCCGTTTTTTATATATATAACATGAAATATCATAGATTTGGACTTCACTTTTAACGTATGAAAAAGTACCATGAGTGACATGTGCAATAGGTGGAGACTAGAAAATCAAAATCACAAATGTTTCATGTGATGTGAGGAGATACACGTTCTTTTGAAATTTGACAATTACTGGTGAGATCCAATACCAAATGGATATTAAGACCGAGGGTGAAAATAAGAATACATAGCAAAGAAAGTCTGCAAGAAGGTAAAGACGAGGATCACACCAGCTGCTCCGAATGAAATAGCTGACCAAGGAATATTGAAATAATTATGCATCAACAAGGCCCGCCACTTGTTCCGCCTCAACCCGCAGAATTTAGTCACTTCATCATATAAACCTAAAAGGTAGTTTTCCCTTGGATTGCAAGGAGACACATTTTAGCTTTTAATTAAGATTTGACATGCATGCACTGATGAGATCCAACGTAGAATTTTCATATTAAGATGGAGGATGAAAATAGGAATACATAGTAAAGAATGTCTGCAAGAAGGTCATGATGAGTAACACAACAGCTGCTCCTAATGATATGGTCGACCAGGGATTGCTGAAATATTTATGCATCAACAAGGCCCAATACTTGTCCCGCCTGGCCCGATACTTGTTCCGCCTCAACCCGCAGAATCTAGTCACTTCACAATATAAACCTGAAAGGTAGTTTTCAAATTCCCGAGTAACATCAATGCTGAGCTGGTTGAACAAGGGTGCCGCCTCTTCTACGCAGCTTAGCCAGTTCAATATAATCTCCTTCTGCTGTAAAATTGAGAAGTCATGGGGACTGTTTACAAGGAAATCCATGAAGAATGTGTAGGATGTGACATGACATCTAGTGTGGGGATAGCACTGTTCAAACGCGATGAGATTGCGGAGTACGGATTCACTTTCGTTATAAAGTTTCAGAGTTGGGATCTCCATTAATCCGTCGTGGAAAGTCACATCTAAGAATGAGGTCGCATTCTTCTTTACCTTGAACTTCACTCCCGCATCTTCGAGCTCCATGGTGGTCGGAATCCACCTTGGGTCGCTTGTTCTTGAAGTTGCTGATTTAGCTTCCCTACTGAACAGAGGAAGTAAATGATGACATTGTATTTCTTTGCCAAGGACATTATTCACCTCCTCCTCCTTCTTCTTTTTCAACTCGAAGGCCATGGTTGGGTTAGGTTTAGTGACAGGAAGAATAATGGTTAAATGGAAAAGATGAAGCAAATGATGGACTTCCTCGCCATCCGGTACAACTGGGGGTGAATCCCTTTTCCCCAGGTAATAAGGTTCCATTAACATGATTGCAAGCTCTTCCGGGGAACGGTCTACTTTATTATGTGGAGTGCCTTTGAATAATTTAAAGAGTACTTTGACCACGAAAAATGGGATTTGGTTTTCCAGCAAAAGAAAATCTTTTATCACCGCTTCCCAAACAAATTTCGTAGGGTTTATTGGGCCGCCATCATTCACCGATCCCTCAACCTTGAAGCACAAATCATCGATTTTGGACGCTAGCAAGAAAACAATGAAGCATCATCTCGATAAAATCCGTGCTGGTCATGTAAATGGACTCTGAGTAACAACTCCGAGCACGGATTTCCAGTTTCTCCATCTCCTTGCGACTTCTCTGCAGACTGTTTTCCTCATTATTATTTAAAAGGAGACGAAGAACATGCCACTTGTTGTCCTCCATTTTTTGCAAGTGAGTCTTCCCACGGTGGTATGGACCAATGGACACGAATCTGGGGTCATAAGGGCTGTTGTGGACTAAATTTGGATCGGAGAATTTGAAATTGCACCAACGGAGATTACGGGGGACTTTGAAGATGGAGCATGGCCCTTGGCGCCAATGGTTGCAGTGGGTATCCTCCATCCTCCTCCTCATTGATCCCTCCCAATCTTCATATGTCGTTTTTTCTATACACTCCGATGGACTTTGCATATAAATAAGAAAAAAAAACTATTAGGTCTAAAGATGGAAAAAATTCTATCATATCTACTGTACATTATTTGGACAACCCATTCCATTGTTTAGCCCCACTAATTAATCATTCAATATTTCTTTCAATATTGTTTATCTTTCAAATAAATGAATATCATCCGAAGAAGGTTAAGTGGTTAACAGCGAGGTAAACACAACGGCTTTTGGATATATCATATTTTTGGTGAAGGAGACATTTGGATACTTCTTCCTCAAGATTGTTTCTTTTTCTTTGTTTGCTTTGGGATGAACACAGTATTATATACACGATCCTTTTGCAGCTGTGCAGTCCATGTATCACTAACGATGTATGTATATACACGTTATTAAATGAAGTAGGTAGTTTTTCACTTGAGTACATACAATTTATCAAAATATATATCTTAATTTTATAAATATACTTTATTTTAAGTAATGTTTTAAAAAGTCGTTGGACGGTTGAGAGAGTACTAAGAATTAATCGGATATTAATCGATCATTATTTTAATAATATAAAATTATGTGTGTATATATATAATAACTAAATACTGAAAAATAAAATATCAAGGGAAGATGTAGATCAGTATTCCAAATTGATTGATTATATAAGCATTCATCACTTAAAACCAATAAATCTGATAGGTAATAAAACATGTGCCACTGCTTGGGTGGATGACATAACTATATAAATGATCCAATGGCCATGATTAATTGATTATATCAAACATTCAGGGCCCACTAAAACCAAAACCACATGGATCAGACGGACCAAAAGCAAAGATGACATTAGAAAAAAAAACCCCTTCAATGTCTCTCTCCAGTCTCCACCACAAACACAAGCTCTTCTTTAATAACCACTACATGCATCAACCCTTCCATGAAACCCACGTGATTCATTTTCTTCCCCCCATAAAAATTATTATTAAACCCTAATAAGTAAAAAAACACACACATTGAGAGAGACAGAGCCTTTCAATGGAGTTACTGACATCTTCATTGTCGCTGCAAATGGGTCTCGATTTTGACATCCCCCACGGCAGAAATGTGTGTTGTCTGAAGAAGAACAACAAGCAGCGAAAGAAGAGGAAGAAGCAGAGCTAGAAGAAGAGGCTGAGAGAGAGATGTCTAGAGGGGGTTTTGACCTTTTTTTTTTTATATAATTTGATTGTGGGCACTCGACTAACCGGCTTAATTGGCCAATTAGGCCAAGCCAACTAGGCAGGCCACCTAGGGCCTAGGCGATGCAGGCAATGCCTGCTTCCATCTAAATCGCCGCCTAGGCCACATTTTTTGCCCTTTTTTTTATAACTATGCACTTAAAAAAAAAATACATGTAAAAACTACACGCCAAGTATATGATCATTGATATTTTTTTTCTTGATGTAAGGAAGCGTTACCTGAGAGCTCCTTCAAGTGGTCCATCAGCTGCCTGGTTGGCTTGCAGTGAAGCTGAACCTATCTCTTCAATTATTTCCATTTCTGATCCATTGACTTGCAGTGAAGCTGAACCTATCTCTTCAATGATTTCCATTTCTGATCCACTGACTTGCAGTGAAGCCAAGATAATCTCTTTAAGATTGTTCATTTCTCTCACACCTTTCTTTGAATTCACTTTGCTCTTTTTTTTTTCTTTTTCTTTTTTTTTTTTCACTTTGCTTTTTGACACAATAGCATATGGAGTGATGATTTCTTGGTTGGCTTTTTGCCTGGTCAGTGAAACTGAACCTATCTCTTCAATGATTTCTATTTCTGATCCACTGACTTGCAGTGAAGCTGAACCTATCTCTCCAAACCTATCTCTTCAATGATTCTAATGATTTCATTTCTGATCAGTGAAGCATCTCTCTCTCTGACTTGCAGTGAAGCCAAGACAATCTCTTTAAGATTGTTCATTTCTCTCACACCTTTCTTTGAATTCACTTCGCTCTTTTTTTTTCTTTTCTTTTCTTTTTTTTTTCACTTTGCTTTTTGACACAATAGCATATGGAGACTCCAATAAATTAAATTAAACACATGATGATTTCCTGATTTTTTTTTGTTGGCTTTTTGCCTGGTCAGTGAAGTTGAACCTATCTCTTTAATGATTTCTGAAAAATGGTCATTTCTGATCCACTGACTTGCAGTGAAGCTGAACCTATCTCTCTAATGATTCTCATTTCTGGTCCACTGACTTGCAGTGAAGCCAAGACAATCTTTTCAAGATTGTTCATTTCTCTCACACCTTTCTTGGAATTCATTTTGCTCTTTTCTTTTTCTTTTTCTTTTCTTATTTCACTTTGCTTTTTGACACAATAGCATATGGAGTGATGATTTCCTGGTTGGCTTTTTGCGTGGTCAGTGAAGCTGAACCTATCTCTTCAATGATTTTCATTTCTGATCCACTGACTTGCAGTGAAGCCAAGACAATCTCTTCAAGATTGTTCATTTCTCTCACACCTTTCTTGGAATTCACTTTGCTCTTTTTTTTTCTTTTTCTTTTTCTATTTCACTTTGCTTTTTGACACAATAGCATATAGAGTGATGATTTTCTGGTTGGCTTTTTGCCTGGTCAGAGAAGCTGAACCTATCTCTTCAATGATTTCCATTTCTGATCCACTGACTTGCAGTGAAGCTGAACCTATCTCTCTAATGATTATCATTTCTGGTCCACTGACTTGCAGTGAAGCCAAGACAATCTCTTCAATATTGTTCATTTCTCTCACACCTTTCTTAGAATTTACTTTGCTATTTTTTTTTTCACTTTGCTTTTTGACACAATAGTATATGGAGTAATGATTCCAATAAATTAAACATGAGGAGGGACCGGATCCAGTCATGCCTGAATCCAGTCAGTTCAGTCAGTACCAAACTGTATACCATTTTAATTGAACTGCACAATGTATAAATCGAACTGCAGAACCAATTGTTGAGTATATATTTCACTCTCTTATTGAATCCAATCAACTATTGGAGAAAATATGAAATTATAAATATCATCAGTATCCAATATGAGAGTAAAATATATATCCAACAATTGATTGTGCAGTTCGATTTATACATTGTGCAATTCAATTGAAAAGGTGTGCAGTTCAGTATTGACTGAACTGATGGAATCCAGTCCTAATTGGATCTCGTCTCACACATAGGGTGATGAATTTACTTTCTATCATGATTGTTTTTTTGTTTTATTTAATGGAGTTGTCGGATCGGTGAATATTTCAACATGTAACCCAGGGGGTTTTTTGTTTAACCAGGGCAATTTAATGGAGTTGTCGGATCTTCAACATCATTGACAACTCATCAACACGTGAAGTTATTTTCAGGTTATAAAATATCTATCTTCTTTTTTTTAAGAAAATAAAAAAATATTTTTCATTTTTATTTTTGAGAGGCTGTTAATTATTATTTTTTTAATTTGTATGTTGGGGCAAGGCAGTTGACGGAGCTCTCGTCAGTCTTGTCATAATAAATTGAAGAAATTAAGTAGTGGGCCTGGGAGACATCTATGTAATAATAATGTTTCTGTACGTGCTTTTTTTTATTTCTTTTATTTTCTTTAGGCCTCTCGTATCCAACCGGCAGTTTAAGTGGTGATATTATATTTGGATTATTCAATCCAACTTCCATTTAATTTAATTTTTTTCTTTTTTTTTTTATCCAACTCAATATGTTTTTTTCTTTTGTCTCCTAACCTTTCTCTTTCTCATCCAAACAAATGAAAAGGTGATCAAGACCACTTCCACCAGCGCCCCCCCCCCCCATTGTGCCCCCCTCCACCAGCCCCCCCACCAGCCGATCTCGCCTCCACTAGCGCCCCCAATGGCACCCCCGACCTCCCCCGACATCCTGCCGTCGGAGCCCAACCACCTCACGCGACCCCATCGCTGCCCCACCCCCCCTGCGACCCCATCCGCGAACCCAACCCCTCTTGCGACCCCGTCCTATCCCGATCCCGACCCCGATCTCGCTCACCAATATCAATGTACAAACTGCGGATAACAGTGTACATAGTGAAACACACAAAATCAATAACAAGTATAAGAGTGTACACACCACGGATAACAGTGTACACAATTAAACACACAAAACTTGTACAGGTATAAGTGTGTGCACACTACGCATAACTGTGTACACAGTGTAAGACACATAACCTGTAATAGGTATAATAGTGTATACACTATGCATAACAGCATGCACATTATAATAATGCACACAGTATATAAGAGTGTACACACTGGGAGGTATAACGAGAAAAATACACACAAAACGAAAAGGCTGTTAGTGCCAGGGACCCAGAAAAAATAGCTCAGCCACATTAGGGACCTAAAAAAAATAAGAAAAAGTCTATGGGCATATTGTTATTCCAAAGGTGTCCCAAGGGACCTCTAATTAATTTCCCCTAATAAATTTGTAATAAAATGTTACACTCAACCTGGTTTACTATCTAAAATGCACATCACATATTTTTTTTTTTAAATCGTATACATCATCTAATGAGGTATGCATTTTTATAAAGATAAAATATAGAAAAAAATGACTAAACAAGTCTCCTAAAAATAGAAGTATCCAAATTAGCCACTTTAAAAATTATACAAAAAAAAGTCTCATTTCACAATGTTAGAAACATAAAAGACTAACATACCCTTATTAATTAGATCCTTAATATATTTCATACCTCTTAACTTTGTTAAAATATTTCACCCTCTTAATTTTGTTAATACATTTCACATTTTCATATAGAACTATTTTTTTTACTCTAAATTCATTGTCAATCGTATACATCATTTAATGAGATGCGTATTTTTATAAAATGTGCTATTTTAATGATTTGAATGTTATCATTTATATAAAAAAATGTGAAAAAGTTTCAATAAAATATGTACCTCAACACAGTGAGGTAATGATGCAACTTAGGCGAGTTGAATCCGATTCAATCTGACTTTCAAACTAAAAAAGTTGGGTTTAGATTGATATTTTGATCAACATGTTTAATCCGTTCCGAACCCAAATTAACCCGAACCAAATCCAGATTGGATTTATATCAGGGCCCAGGGGGTCGGGTTGCTCGGGTTGAATCGAGCCTGATGAAGTGAAATAAACAAAAACATTGACAATCTGATTGGGTGTTTCAATCAGCACTCAACCTATAACAAAAACATGTTATGCATTTACAACATAACCTTCAAATATAAGCCATCGATGTCGGGATACTCAATCCAGACTATCAAAGTAATTGGTAGCCCAAGAATCCACCTTTCACTCTCTTCTTTTTTTTCTCTGCGCCGTTATCCATCTCCACGACTGCACCACAGGACATCACTGGTGTTCTCTTCACCTTTTTAATGGTGAACCGCAGGAGTCAATAATAATAATAATAATAATAATGATAATAATAATAATGATGATGTCAGAATTAAGTGAGAGAAAAAATAATATCAATGAAACTTTAAAACCTTTGTTCCATTGAAGAGAGGTTAAAACTCTTTATATAATATTACAAGATAGTGTTACACGTGTAGCACACTAACAAACTAATATAATAATAAACTAATATCATAACAAACTAATATGTAATATAACACCTTTAACACCCCCCTCCAAACTCTGAGGATACTAATATTAAAGTTTGCACAAAGATGATAAATTAAAATCTCAACAAATAATTACAATAAATAAACTGAAATACCCTTAAACTAGAATACTAAAAATACCCCTAATACTTAATCAACACTCCTCCCAAACTCTGAAGGATACTTTTCGATCACCATCTGTCTTTTGGAATCTATCACTTTGCTCCCCGCTCTTTTTAAGTTTATCGGTGTCGCTCCTGCTCTTTTGAGTTTGTCAGAGTCGCTTCCGCTCTTCTTGAGTCTGTCGGAGTTGATGGTCTACTGAGATTATATGGAAGTAAATATTCTCGCATTTATTGCTACTGCACTGTTCATTCTAGTTCCGACTGCCTTTTTACTTATCATCTACGTAAAAACAGTCAGTCAAAATGATTAATTTGAATGAAACTTGACTTATCAGGATCAGTTATGTCATGATGTCTTTCTATAATACTGTAAACGTTGACGGCGAAGCGTAACGATGCATTTTTACAACACTGCAAACGCTGATGGCGAAGCATAACGAGTGACGACGACTCAAGGAAGTGCTAAGGAAGAGAAGAATGATGAGACTTAAAGAAGAGTGCGGATCTCGTAAAAAAGAAGGAAGGTGGTGGCGCGCGGAGATAACAACGCTATGAACACGATCTCAAGGAAAAATGAGACCCAAGATAGAGAAGAATAACGACAACGAGCGCGGATCTGAAGGAAGAAGGAGATCCAAAGAAGAGCACAACGACAATGGCCCGCGGAGATGAATGACCAGTAAGAGTGAGTCAGTGACTGGCGGTTGATCGACGGACCCGCTAGGTGGATCTGTTTGGCGGAATCGGTTGACGTGAGGACGAAGAGGAGGGCAGTCAGGGCCGCCGCAGATCTTGAAAAAAAAACTCGGAAGATGAAGAGAGAGAGAGAGGGCGATTGAATCTTTAATATTGCTCTCCATCTAGTCCCATGTAATAAATCTCATGCATAATAAAAAAAATCTACCACGTGACTCCTGAGGTCCTTGATGTCCTCGCTCAACAGATCGCGCAGGTGCGGCGGGCGCCAAACTCCGGAAGCGCTTGGAAGACTTGATCTTTCTGATAGTCATTGCCCGACAATAATCAATTAATAACAAGATTGGGTATCAAAAGTCCTCTCCCGCCGCTTCCTTTGAAGAGAGCAGAAAATTTTTTTTTTATAGATCTAGGATTTTTGAATTGACTCTGATATAGAGGTCGGCAATGGGTCGGGCCGGCCCGGCCTGTTGAAACTAGGCCCAAGCCCATGGGCTTGCTTGGCCAGCGAGCCTGGGCTGGGCCGGCCCGTGGCAAAAAAGGGCCCAGGCCCTGCCTGTGGGCCCGGCCCTAGGTTCGGGCCCACAGGCGGGCCTACGGGCCCAAATTATAAACATCTTATTCCTTTTGATTTTTTAATTTTAAGTTGTTCATTTGTATATGATATTAAAATTACATAAAATTTAAAGTATAATGTTAAAAAAAATATTTATATATATTGAATTTTCAAAATAAAAATATTAAATGAATTAATTACTTGAAAAAATGAATAACTACATTTATCTAACTAGGTTGTTACTTATATAAATGTCAATAATTTGTATAATTCAACCACAATTCAAATAAAAATTACATGTTACTCATTTAATTGATTATCTTCCACGTGCCTATGGGCCAGCCCGAACGGGCCCAGTTCGGGGGGCCTCCGGGCCGGGCCCGGGCACCAGAACCAGGCCCAAGCCCAGCCCGCGAACGGGCTCGGGCCGGGCTTTGGCCCTACGGGCCCGGGCCGGGTGGGCCGTGCTTTCGGGCCTCAGGCCCGTTGAAGACCTACTCTGATGCCATGTTAAATTAAGAGAGAGAGAAAATAATAATGAAATTCTAAAACTCTTGTTATATTAAAAAATACTAAAACCATTTATATAATATTATAAAGGGTTTTTTTATTTTTAAGTCCCCGTAAACCATAGGATTTAGAAATCGATCTCTCACTTCTTCATATTTTGGTTTTAGTCCCTAAGGTTTTGGTTTTAGTCACTGGGAGGGACCTATCCCTAAATTATTTGGTTTTGGTTTTAGTCCCTGGAAGGGACTAAAACCGAACATATCATTTAAATCGGAGGACTAAAAACAAATTATGAAGAAGTGAGAGATCGATCTCTAAAAAGGTATGTTTACAGGGACTTAAAACTAAAAAACCCTATTACAAAATAGTGTTATACGTGTAACACATTAACAAACTAATATCATAACAAACTAATCTGTATTGTAACACTTTTAACAAATATAATAATAATAATTTCTTTGCAATATGGTTTTGCTTTCAAATTTAGTTATGCTTTCGTTTTCTCATCAATTTTTAATGAGGTTTATTTTAACATTCCATTGTTTTCTTTCAAAAGATTGGACTGATTTGTCACTTTCGGAGAGCTGGTAGTTGTGTATGAGATTCAGGCTCCGTTTGGAAACACAATTGAAAATATATTGGAATAGCTACCGCGGGCTTTTTAAGATCGATTTTGGAGACCTTGATTTTTTTGGATCTTTTTTTTAATTCGGTCATATTTGCCGAGCTCGGTCAGTTCGGTCAGTACCGAACTACACCACGTTCAAATCGAACTGCATCACTTATAAATCGAACTGCACAATCAATCGTTGTTTTTGGGTATATTTTAAAAACACTCTCTTATTAGATACTGATGATACTTAAAAGGAATTCATATTTTCTCCAATAGTTGATTCCGCCGGAATCCAATAAGAGACCTGTAAAAAATATACCCAACAATTGGTTGTGCAGTTCGATTTGTAAGTGGTGCAGTTTGATTTGCAAAAAACGTGGTATCTACAGTTCGGTACTGACCGAACTGACCGAGGTCAATTTAAAAGCACTGATCGGATCCGGCCTCGGGAAGATCAATGAGGGTGAACAGTGAGCTGATTCAAGTGAGTTTAGAAGCGATACGAAGAAAGCAAGGAGATTCCAACCAGTAAGATAGGTCGATTTGATATGTGTGTAAAAAATGAGTGTGATACATTTTTTTAATTAAAGAACCATTAAATGATATTTATTATTTTTTAAAAATAAAAATATTTGTGATTTGAGTTTTAGGATCCGTTTAGAAACACGTTTAAAAAATAAGATTTTGAATAAAGTAGTTTTAGATAAACTTTGATTTATGAAAAACACATTTTTTGCGCTTTTTAAAAAGCAATCATTTTGCACTAAAAACTGTAACTACCTTTTTAATTAAGCTAACTTTCTAAAACCCGTTTGATAACAATTAAAAGAAGAATCACATCCCAATCTTGTTACCAAACCGGGCATTGGTCGGTCAAAATGATTGAGTCTAACATTTTTCATGCGCACGCACACATAGATGATGTTGGAATAATTCAAATTATTGCACCTAGAGCGGAACGGGCGTACCTGGGGATAGAAAATTTAATATTTTGATTCAAAGTGCACTTATTATGAATTCGCTAGATTCAAGGTAATTCTTCATGAGCATTGATAAGTATTCATTCATATATATATTTTTTCATACACTAAAGACTCTAGATAATTAGATAATAACTCTCCACTACACATTGATTTATGCATGTATACATTTTATACGTTGAACAATGAGTCTATTCAATTGAGAGGGACCTTCGGTGAATGAATCTCATTTATATGAGTTCTTAATTTTATAAAATGATGCTTGGAATTTCTAAATTGACTTTATGTGTCCATTGATTTTCATTGGTAACTAAAGGGTCATTCTCCCACTATATGTAGAGGGAAAGTTTGGCATCCAAAATAATTTCTAATCCCTGAAGTATGAGTGATCTGAAGAGAGAGATAACCATCAAAATAAAAGAGAGTTAAAAAATAAACACTCATGGGTTTTATTTTTTTTGTCCTTCAATGATTTTTGAAGCCAATTAAATTTTGTCTTCTCTCTTGTTCGTGTTAAACAAGAAAAGAGGTTGAGTCCGACCTTGGTTAAATCCCGGGGATAGCTTGGCTAGTAATCCCTAACACTTTACGAGAGGCCACGACTATCTTCAAGAGAAAGTCAGCCTATTGCTACGCCTCCGAGTTCTCGGCTCAATTGGTCATTTGTCTTTCACTTATTGCATTTTGTTACAACAGATGATTTATAGTCATCGACAATTTATTGTATTGATGTTTTTGAATCTCACGGAGTCGAATGTGATTCATATAAGTTGGATGTAATAATTTTAAAAATTAAAATAAAATTGGACAACATCTCACTTAATTATAAAGAAAACACAAAAGTAAAATAGAGTTACAAGAACCTGATGGGCAGAGTGTTTGCCCGTGCGAAGGTGGGCTTCATGGTGAGGTCCTCCTCTAGCGCGACGATCCCCAACAACTACGGATCCTCCAACAACATCTTTGACACCAGGTATCCAGATATCGACCACGTCTGCATCCTCCTCGACTGCTTCCCCACATAACACCCTTCCCGCCCGTCGTAGTACTCCGGCCACCCGTCTTTCACCAGGCTCTGCTCTGCCAACTCCAGCGCCCTCCTCGCAATCTGTGGCCTCCCAGTTTTCACGCACGCCGCCGTTAAAAACCACAACAGAACTGTTGTGTATCACAGTCACAGAGAGTTCGTGTACAGTAAATATTCAATAAATAGATATGATAAAAAATACTATTAACCTGCTTTTTAAATGCTTGCCGGCTGTTGTGAGTTAAAGCTTTTATGACAAGTTTGAAGGTGATGGCAATTATATATGGCTAATTCCTACATTATTAAAAAAATATGATAAATCATTGGGAACTTTTGAATATTTGGTTCCTGAAATATTGTATGCATTATATATTGAAATAAATTACATGAGAGGCAGTGAATCAACATGGTTTTAATTTTCTGAACATTAATTCAAAATAAGCTCAAAATATTCTGTAACCATAAAATACATACATGAAAGCGAGTCAAGCATGTATTTAATTTTAAACTAGTTATCTCAATTACTCTGATGGTGTTAATATAGTACTCAATCATTAGTAAACTCAGTACATGAAAAAAATTATATACTATTAAAAAATAAAAAATTATGTTAATTCTATAAAATATGCTACTTAATTTCCATTAAAAACATATGCTTCATGAAACAAATGTATGTTTTTCTTTTAACATTCAAAATAAGCTCAAAATATTCAATTAACACAACACACAAAATTCTATACTCTATTGAAAAAATAAAAAAAATTGCATTAATTTCTTCAAATATATAACTTAATTTTTTGTGAAAATATATACTTCATTAAACAAATATATATTTTAAAACATGAAAACCGCAAGAATGATTGAGCGCAACATCTAATTCAATGCATGAAATTTGATGTCAAAGGCATCAATCTAAAATGGCCATTAGATGAGAAATAATTCAAATCAAATTCATCACTCACCAGGCCATGACCCCCCATTGTGATAACTCCACCTTGTGTTCTTGGGGTCACACCCTGTCACAATCTCCCATTCATGGTTCTCCAGCGCCGGATAACACGCCTTCATAGGCATCTCCCCCACCAGGTCCTCCCACCTCTCCTCGATCAGGTCCATGATCGCCACCGCCTGCTCGTGCGTCACGAGCGATGCCAGTATTGCGACACAATTCCCCAACGCAAACCACCGGAAGTCCATCCTCGACGGGCTCACATTCCCGACGAAGTACCCCCCCTTCATCGGCATGAAGTCGAAAAGCCAGTCGGGGATCGACTCTGGGATCACATTGAACTTGTTCACCGCCGTGTGCGAGTACTCCTCTGTCTTGAACCTGTATATGGTAGACCAATGCTACTCCAGTTATATAACTATAAACTGAAATTATTAAAAAAAATTGAACTTCTTCTTGGTAGGATGGTAGAAGTACTCCCCCTTTAATGAGATTAGAAGCGACTTAATTTGCAATAAAAAGTACAATTGAACCTGTATATGTTGTTGAGCTGCTCGAAGTCCAGCCAGAAATAGCTCCGCATGTGGAAGCTCAGTGCGGGCAGGCGCTTTTCTATCATCTTTATGAACTCTTTGCCTCCCATGTCCACCCTTAGCAGTTGTTGCGCGCATCGCAATGCCATGAAGAACAGAGCTTGGATTTCGATCGGGTAGCCGTAGACACCCTGCAGTTACATACAAACATACGATCCAAGTTTCAAATTGCAATTGACTATCTTTACAACAACGGGGTAGGTCGGGGAGGACCAAATTGATAGGGAGCGTTTGGTTGCGCGATTACAGCGTTTGCGATTCAGGAAGTTGGTTATGATGGCAACCAAACAGTTTTAAAATCGCGGTTTCCTACAAACAGATTTCAGACAAATGGTTAAAAAACTGCGATTTGAGAAAGCTGGGGGAAAGCTTTTGCAGAATCAAATTTAAACCCAGCGATTGAGAAAATCAGTTTTGTAATCGCGTACCAAACAGACCAGAATTGTTGGAGTTAACCTAAATTGTTGGAGGTTAACCTAAGTCCAACCTGGTCCATTCCAACTTAATTTAAACCAGAGAAATCAACTTATAATTTTAAATGCATAATTTTAAATAACTTATAAAAGGGTGATGAATTTTAAGATAAAAATGAATTTGGACCATTCAAATTTTATCTCACAATGTTAAATGGTTTAGATTGTATAAATTTACCGTTCATCTATAGGGTTGGATTTGTGTAAACCCTCATCAACTCAACTCAACTTGAATGGGTATAGATTCATCTAGGTTTAGTATTCGAGTTATATATGACGGTCCAAACCCGTCCAAGAGTCAAGGATCAAGTTCAACTCGCTCAATCTTAAAGGGCCGTGGCTAATTAGGAAAACATCTAATTAATTCGATAGTGGGGACTCCGCATCTTAGAAAACCAAGGGTTCAGATTCCGTAGTGGAAAATTGGCACGGTTCATTGTAATTCAATGGTGTAAAGCAGTACTCGTTGGGTTCTATGGTGACGTTTTTTAGTTTTTTCTACCAGCAAATCCACCCAATCGCAGATCCAAACAGGACATCTAAACAAATAATATTCTCACAATATATAGAACATCTAGATAGTGGATGCCAAAAGTCTCACCATCCGCCTGTCGATCATGCAACACCCATCGGCGCAGAGCAGCGTCGGGAAGGTGTCGAACCCTTCAGAGAGGCAAAGCGAAAGTATGAGCTTCATCCCGTTCTGGCACTCGGGCATCTGCGAGAGTGACAGGTCCCCCGTCGCCTTCGTGTACGCGCGCAGCAGTATGATCCACCAGAACCCCGAGTCTACCGGCGCCACCCTCCCTATCGCCGTCTCCCCGAAGTCCGCGATCAGCGTCTCCACCCCCCTCGCCGGGTTGTTCAGCACCTTGAAGCTCGCCGGCATCACGCCGTGCCCCAGCGTGAACCTGTCCACGTGCTTCTCGATCGACTGCAGGTGCAGGGTCCTCAACAGGAAGTTCTTTGTGATCTGCGGCTCGTCGTTCATCAAGAACGCGAGCGCGCTCGGAACGAAATCTCGCACGAAGACCTGCCATGACACTGAGTATAGTCACAGAAGTACTCTGAGTTTCATTTGAATGTCACAAAATATAGAAATCTATTTAGTTTGAAATATTTGGATAATGGAATAGGTGAATAAAACAAAAATTTGTTTGTTTGCAAATAATAAATAAGAAAAATATGTGACAATGAGTTGGTAGTGACCTTGGATTCGTGTTATTCCACCTAAATCAGAAAATTCACATATCAAATTACTTATCATCATCTTTTATTGATCAGTGACATATGTCCAATCAATTTTTATAATTTATTATCCATATGCAAAAACTTCTTTATTATGTCTCATAACTAAAATATCTTAAAATACAAACAAACAATTAAAAATGACTTATTTATCTATACTGAAATAGTCACACATTCTAAGATAGCTAATATCACCATCCAAATTGTCATTTTCTTACCTAATATGCAAGTTTTTGCATATATTGTTCGTATTACCATACACATCGAACATGATGAAATCATTATTTAATATTTACTGTTTATGAATTTTGTTACTATCTAATGCTTACGGGCATGTGAGCAAATCACGTGACCACTCATCCGTTTAATTACCCCATTTGAGCCTACCTGATCGTAGTTGAGGGTGTCTGAGCCCTGATCATCTAAGGCGGCGATCGTTCCGACCATGTTGCCTCGGAACATCACGATGGACTTCCGGAGAGTGTCCCACGCCTCGATCACCATCGGGTTCTTGTCGAATTGCGGCTGACCCAAATGCGGGGTCGCCGAGCACGATCTGAGGCTCAGCGACCGCGGTACGCACTCATCCGACTCGGCATCGATGATCCGTATCAGACGCGCCGGACGGGCTCTCGGAGCCCCGGCCGGCTCATCTTCAGAAGATCTGTTTCGGCTCTGGGTGTTGTTCATCGCATGATCTGTGAAAGAAGACCCACTTCGAACTGCTGTTGATCGATCTTCTTGTGCTTCTCTGGTGGTCGGGATTGCGCGGGAAATTCGGTTGACCGTTTGAACCGGGAAGATGTGCGACCCTCTTTTAATGGGCCGGGTCAAGTGTGTCTTCTAAGCTCGGCCCATTGTGTACCCGATCAATCACTACCGTCTGATCAGCGAAGATGTTCGTTTGGGTTTTTGACCGTTGGATCTTCATCGGAAGGTCGTGAATAAATAACCGCACGTACACGCGGAGTCGAAGAAACCTCGACAACTCGATCAAAAAAAAGAAAAGAAAAAAAAAAGCTCTCTCTCTCTCTCTCGCTCGAGTTCTCTCACGAATCGTTCGAATTGATTTGACACTCCGAGCGATCCATTGAAGTAGGTGTTTTAGGGTTCGAATCAGAAGCCGAGTTGTTGTTTTGTTTTTGGAAACCATGGGTTCAGGTGAGGGTTTCTCTACTTTTTTTTTTTGGGGTTTGTACTTTGATTCGTTCATTTTTTTTACTGATTAGGTTCGATTTGAGGTTTTAGGGTTGGATTTCATGGGGTTGTTGAGTTTGCATGAAAATGGTGTTTGTTTGAATCAGTTAGGGTTACATGTGTGTTTAACTTTTAATCGATTTTTATTCGGATGTTCTTTATGTAGAAATCGTCAGCTATAATTACTCTGGGATCACTGAAACAGTTGAAAATGAATTTATTTGAAAGAATGGCTGTGCTTTGTTGTTGTGTTGGACTGTTGGTCTTGTTTCTTTGAATTTACTGTTTCTGTTTGTTTGATTTTTAGATGCGGATATGGAGGATTATGGGTTTGAGTACTCCGAGGAGGAGCCGGAAGAGCAGGACGTCGACATTGAGAACCAGTACTACAATTCCAAAGGTACTCCTTTCTTATCAAAAAATCGGTTTGTATCATATTATCGGTCACATGATTTTATGCCGGGCATTTCTTTTTTGGGTTCGGTAGTAACTTCGCTTAAGTTTGCTGGCACTGGAGACTGCAAATCAGAACATTTTATGATGTGTCATTTTTCGCTTTTAGTGTTTGGGATACTGGATGAATTTTGTGTTCGGGTAACACAATTGCCTGCACGATTTGATGCAATTCAGGTTAGGAAACCATACTTCATAGAGAAATAAAATACAGAAAAGATTCTATGTTCATTTTGTGTTACATATGAAGTTCAGACAAACCGAGGTACACTCTTTTTGTGGTAGTGCAGCAGACTGAAGGGAAAAAACAGCCTTTTGTCCCTCCCTATGGTTGCCTCAAATTTTTCCAAAGCAGCTTAAAGTTTTCTATTGTAATTTTTTTCCCTTAATATCACCGGTTATCACTTCTTCTTTTTTTATCCCTTTTTTTGTGTATCCCCATCTACGCAATTAATTTCTACTGGTGTGGAACTTTAGTGAAACGAAACTGATCACATCATCTGAATTATATAAAAAAAATCGTGCTATTAATGAGAGATTGTGATGTGGATAATAAACTAGGATTAATGGTTTGTTTCCTCCGTCTGTCTGACACCGTTGATGTTGTGCATTATCAAAACTATCTTGACAAAAAAAAATTGTGATCTGTAGCTAAGTTGGATGGATTTTTGAAGGATATTTGGAGGTTGCTTTGGTTAAGCAACTGAAAATTCATTGATACATAATTACATATTAATAAATTTTTTGTTTTGGGATATCTACTAGTGGAAGGAGTTCTTTGGGATGGCACGTGAATGCCCCCTATTAAAGAGTAACATATATGAGAGTAAGGTTAAACCAGGGTTTTATGTTTTCTAATGAAAGAACATCTAAAGTAAAGGTGGAAGACAGATTAAGAAATCATATTTATCCTACTTGAACTTATTTTGTTGTGTTTGCCATTCATCTCACTCCCACTTTTCCAAATTGCCTCCACTCTTCCATTAAAAGATTCATAATGGCTGATACAAGAAAATAACCATAAATCATAAACTTTTTCCCGTCAATCTGGTGGCTTGATTAAGGTTTGACAAGTTTTTTTAACCGTGTGTCAGCCTCCAAGTTTTATTCCAAGTTCTCATCTCAAAATCTACTAGATGGTTTTTTTTTTTGGGGGGGGGGACCCTCAAAAATAATAATGTCAATTCCAAGCTGATCCCAGAAAATATAATTGATTTTTGTGCTCATGTTTTCAGATGTTTTTGTGGCTAAAAGGCTATATTGATTGGTTTACTATTATCACTTGGTTGATCAAATTTTTCTATGAAGTTTTATAGATATTTGAATCATGTCTTTGGTTATGGAACAAACCGTGATTTGTGATTGGCATATTAGAATTTATTCAGGTGCCTACTTCTTTACATTGGATCAAGCCTTCCTGGATTGAAATATAAATATAATGTTCATAATAATTTTTTTTTTTTGGTTTGGGGGGGGGGGGGGGGGGTACAAGTGCTCCTGAGGGGCTAGAAAGCCCCTAACACAGTGGGTCAAACTGCCCAACTTATATTAGTACATCTGAGACTTAGGCTGTTATCGGCCCTCCAAGAGATGGGGGGAGTAAAGCCCATGAACCAGCCCGTATGGGTTTTTCCACATTTTTTTTCCAGCCTTGCATGCTGCAAGACTTGAACTCAGGCCTTCCCTGTGGGAATGTGTGTACTAGTCGACCAAGGCAGACGAGAAAAACAGTTAAATCTTACTTACCGAAAGAAACAATTAATTCTGCTGAATTTTTCCAACAGGGTTGTATTAGCACTTTGATGCACTTTGCAGAAGAAATGACCACCCAGCTTATTATTCTGTATTCTGTGCATTTTACCCCTGCTATTCACAGATATGTATGAAAACAAAGTCCGTCTGGTTTCTGAAAGCCCATTTCATAGGAATATGCATGTGAAATGACTTCTGAATACTTGATGACAAAGTTGTCATAATTTTTGTTCGTTATTCATTGATTTTTGCTTTGCACCATTTCTGTTTTTTTTATCTTCTCATTTGGAATACTCCTTTTCGAATGCCATTTGGTGACGTCCATGCACATTCGATTATTCTACAGGTCTAGTGGAAACAGATCCAGAGGAAGCTTTAGCTGGTTTTGCTGAAGTAGTTCGCATGGAACCTGAGAAAGCAGAGTGGTGAGTATTGTGATTCTGTCTTTTTTCTGACCTCTCTGTCATGCCAGTGACACTGGACAGTTTTGGTGGTGCAGGTTCAGTCATGAACTCATGGAAATTGCTTCATTTAATTGTGAATTTTTCCATTTTGGTGCTATTTTTGTTGTAGTAATTTTTTTGTGTGCTGCTTGTTACCGTCCTTGATAAGGTCCTCTATAAAAAAAAAATCATATGTTCACTGGTCTTGAAAATCATTTTATTTTTGATGGGCTCAAAGAACACAAAGACACATTGTTATTTGGTTCTCCCTAGAAATCTGGGCACAATGTTCCTACTCAACTTTTTTTTTTCCATTAATTTTCTCCAATTGTCATTTGGCAACTTGCATGTGTATGTTCCATTTGAATCATACTTAGCATTTACCTGACAGATGTTTATATTTTTGGTTTTCTTGTGGTTTGACCAGGGGTTTTAAAGCTTTAAAGCAAACTGTAAAGCTCTATTATCGGTTGGGGAAGTACAAAGAAATGATGGATGCCTACCGGGACATGTTGACGTACATTAAATCTGCGGTGACACGCAATTACAGTGAAAAATGTATCAACAACATAATGGATTATATATCTGGATCTGCAAGCCAGAATTTTGCTCTGCTACAAGACTTTTATCAGACTACATTAAAAGCACTTGAAGAGGCAAAGAATGAGGTTGGTGGTCTGAATACTGGTCACAGGCATATCAGTTGAATGCAATGAGGTCCTTCTGATCTCTTATAGGTGTTATAATGAATCATGATATTCTTTGTTTGTCTGCAGAGACTATGGTTTAAGACGAATTTGAAACTTTGCAAGATATTTTTTGACATGGGTGAATATGGTCGGATGAATAAGGTACCTGAAAAAGTCAGCGGTGATCATTTCCATTATCCAAGTGCTAATTTGCAATCCAGTGATTCTGAGTTTTCTTTTTGTTAATGTACTCAGATATTGAAGGAAATCCACAAATCCTGTCGGAGGGAAGATGGCAGTGATGATCAGAAGAAAGGCACACAACTTTTGGAGGTCTATGCTATTGAGATACAAATGTACACTGAAACGAAGAACAACAAAAAGCTTAAGGTGGGAGTTTTTAATCATGTACTTTTGAATTAACTGCCGAATAGTCATTTTGTTCCAAAATTCATTCTAATTCTCATTGTAGAATTAGAATATGATTTGCTATAATTGCATCTCTACATGTTATGTTTTGCTATAATAGCATCAATACATTTATGAATTGCTATAATCGTGGTCCATTGCTGTCTATGTATTGTCATTTAAATTTAGGGATTATGGTGATCTTCTTTCTTTGTCAAACAGTATTTTGCCTAGAAATCTTATGCAATGCAAGATTCCATACATCTGGCTGTTCAAACCTATTGTTTGTTACATAACTGCTGTTTTTATTCTTTTGGCCATATGATAATATATACCCTGTGCATATTTGTAGCTGTATTGGGCCGTATGGCAGATGTCTTTTGATATGGACAATGGATGTAGCATATGTCAGCCAATGTGTTTCATAAACTTGAATAAATGAAAATATGAAATTTACCTTGCCCTTTCTCCTTATTTGATCACAACATTACATGGCCTTGGCAACCAACTCCTGAAGTCTTTTGAGATGTGTTTTGCATAGCTCCATTGTCAAAGGTTTGGAATTTGAGAATAATTTAGGAAGGGTAAAAATTTGTAATTCAGTAAAATTCATGTAAGTTTGGGAAAATTTCAGAAAAATACAAATAGAAAATTACTTAAAATCAATAATATCTAGATCAAATTAAAGATCTCCCTGACAATTGCTTAATGCGTGTTTATTATGCGATTAATGCATATAATGTGAATTATTCATGAGTTCATGATTTAATGGGAATTATACTTTTAGTCAAAGTATGCATTTAATATGCGAATTACTCAATCATGTGGCCCATTCGATAACTAGGCATAGTTCCTCAACACAAACACCAGTCGCCAGTTTTGTCTGTTGAAGTAAAGAGCATTTTCTTGGAATTGTTAATTTGGACTTAAAAAGCATTGTATATGTGATCATCTCATAGTAGTTATCCTTCATTTTCAATTTTGACCATAATTGGACCATTGTTAGCAAGGGTTGGACTTGGTAGCGAGTGATCTTTATTTTTGTAGAAAAGTCCCTTCTGCAAAATTCTTATTTTATACTCATGAAATTCTTACTGGTGATTTTTGGTTG